>JAPYZA010001747.1:0-15536 GCA_030522685.1 Eupelmus azureus
GACATATTATAGAAAATTAATTTTTCGATATAAATCATGTAAATATAGCAAAAACACTTCTTTTTAATTTTCAGACGTTTTAAATACATATTTTTAATATAATGTCGCACAAGAAGGGTGAACATAACGTGTATGTTCAGTGTTAACAAATGATGATCTTTAAAACCTTAATTATGGTCAGCGTCTACTACGTAACACACAAACTCAGATCTGTCGACTTTGCTTCTTATTGTTTTGGCATACTTTCATTTTTTTCTTGCTCGATAACATATTAAGCGGAGAAAGAATAACAAGAAATTCTTTAGACAATGTTGTAAATTATTTTTATAAATTATTTTTCTTAGACATACAATAAAATAATTCAGCTATATCACATTAAATTTTCAATAGTTTTTGTAAAAGTTGAGATGCAATTGACGGGAAGAACACTTTATTTTTAATGGTTTTGGTTTGGATAAAAGTAATCTACGTATGTTACGTGTTTTAGAAACTTCGTATAATCTTGCCGTAAAGTACCCCTGATTATGTAAATGACTTTTGAAATTTAATTATTTCACAAGCTTAAAAACTTTTAAGTTTCACTTAAATATTTGTAGTTTTGAGAACTTGAGCTATAATTTCTTTAAAAAAATCTTTTAAGTAGTTTGTTGCAGGGTATAGAGATTTTCTGAATTAAAGAGTATATGAGTATCGCAACTTAAAAATATGACTTATGGATGAGAAAACAGATTTTCAGCTAGATAAGAATTAAAATATTATAATTATATATTTTTTAAAGTTAATTGAAAATGCGAAAGTTAGTCAAATAATATTAGAATGACACCTAAGAAAAAAAAAAAAAATCATTTTTCTGGGCCATTGACTTCAAGTAGTCTTATGGCCGTTTCAAGTTATTCAGGTTTCTACCAGAATATATATCCAATTAAAATCATATAATATAAAAATGTTTTTAAAGGATAGTAATAGATTTTATTTTTGAATAAAATAATGTCCTTCCCTCTTTTATTCTTCCTCCTTAAATTATTTATTTCGATTTTATATTGATTTCAAGATAGAAAATTCATGATTTCATAAATTGGATAACTCATCAATCACGATGTCTATTCCTTTAATGCTAATATTTTAACTATTTAAAAATGAACGTCTTAGAGCAATAACATTAAGAAATGTATGAACTTATGGCATAATTTTACCATTTATTTAAATGAACTTTCAAGGCAAATAGCATTACTCTATCTTTTATTTTGCAGCCGCCGTGGATGAGAAGTCGAGAGTACTGGGACGACAGTTTTGAACGACGCTATGCTGAATTAAAAAAGGATCCCAGGAGACCACCTCTAAAGGTGAGTTCCATGATAATGTAATTAATTCTTTCAAATTATTCAGAGTAGGTACATTTTGACTTATTTGTATTCGAGCATTTATTACTATATTTAAAAGATTACAGCAATGAATACATTTTTTATTTGGTGAACATTATTTATTTATTTAAATATTAAACGAACACATATATATGATTAAGGTGTGTGCTAAACAATTGGCAGTGTATCGACTTCATATTTAAAATACTAAGTGAAAGAAAAAAGTTGAATATCCAATACTTGTACAGGTTCATTTTAAATTTGTCATTTAAGGAGAAATTTGATGAAAGTCTATTATTGTCGAAGTTTAATAGAAGAACCAAAATCTTATTCTGAAACGTCGAGAGATCATTAAATAGAAGTTTCAAACAGAGCAAAATATTATCCTTGATATTCACGAAATCTTCTACATCGTATTACAAATACAAAACAGACTATCGATCGTTTGGTACCCATTCCATAATCGATTAAAAATAATGTAATAAATAGCAGAGGAATGTATTTTATATAACAGAAATGGGTCAAACCTTTTAATAATCTTTTCAACAACTTAAATACTTTCTCCCTCTTATCTCGTCCCAACTTGTCAAAACAAATTATACATTCCGGCTATGTATAAATCCAACTCTGATTGCGACTGTTCGACTTCCAGCTCGACATTGCCGCTAAAACCTGTCGCGCAGATGGCTCTCGAGTTCGGCAATTGTCCGCGGGGCCGACTTTTCCGCGAGAGAGCCAAGGGCTTTTGAACTCTTGAGCTTAAACGAACGCCCATCGGTTTGGACTTCTGAAATTGTTTGCACGAGAAATTCAGATGGTTTCTGCTGTATTATACGGGCTAATATACGCGCGGTTTCGCTTTGTAGCGCGTTGACGTTCGCGATGTTTCGTTAACCGTCGCTAGTTGGCTTTATGGTGCTTGTGAATTTTCATTGTTGATTGCTTTAAGAGATAAATCAGGCTTGTTTTGGGGACTGTTTGCGTTTTTTTTTGTGCAGGATTTTATGGGCTGGATGATGTGTAATTGCAGAAAGTATTTTAGATTTTTTAAATTAATAGTATTAATTTAAAAATGAGTAAAATGTAGTTTATAACTTATCTTTAAAGTATGATATAATGTATACATAAAATACGGTTTTTATAACAGTTTTAAAACATGAGATATTAAAAATTTTGACTTTGCTTAATGTTAAACATTTTTTATCCAATTTTGATGATAATACTTTCAAATTTTCTTTGAAAGAGGGTTTTGAGTAACGCAGTTAGAAATAATGATTTTAATCGTACGGGAATATTGGCAATGTATGCATAGCCTCAGACCTTTACAAGGCGAATTTCTGACCTATATAATCTGAAAGAAGACACAAAAATGTAAATTTCGAGGAAAAAATTTGCATATTCAAACCGATGGAAAAGCTGGAAAAATGCGGTTAAAGTTTACGATCTTACGTGACAAGTGTATTAAAGTATAAAGCGGTCGGCTTCGGTCAGACAAGCGTAAAAGAACACGCGAAATTCTTGCCTTATATAAAATCGTGAATTTTAAATGCGTTTTATCTTTTCCGCTTGTTCACAAAAGAACATTTCTTTCCTAATCGTATATTTATTCGACTTTTCGTATGGCAGAACCTTTCTTTTTGCATAAATTATTAAATTGTAAAACATTTACACTAGAAATTCTAGTTTTTTAAACTTTTCAAAGAACAAAGATCCATTTTTAACACATCGTGCAAGCAATCTAGCTATTACGGATCGATATTAAGTTTAATATATTTAATATGACAACATTGTCACATTACCTGAAAATCAATAACCAAATATTCAGAATTGGAGTGTGATTATATACATATTAATTATCCAGTAAGGATTCAGCTTTTAAAATAATTGTTAGTCGTCGCGAGACAAGCGAATGTTATTCAATAAGCTTCGATATAACCTCTACATTAAGTGAACCGTATTTTAAAATAAACTGATCAAACTTTCAGAAAACAACGTAAATTAAAAATTTATTTAACATTCAGCTCCTCCCGTAATCCCTACTTAATGCGGGCATACCAGCATCAATAATACACTCGCACTCGCAAGTCTAGAACTAATTCGGATAATGCGTTCACGCCTCCCGAATTGAATTACTCTCAACACCAAGCTCTCTCCGTATTTAACAGCTCGCGCGCATCCAGAAAATCGCATCGATTCCATTCGCACGCCGTAAATCTGAGCTCCGCTCTCTTCTCCGCGTCTGAAAGCCGCTCGCTAAAAGCTCTCGATTACAGCTGCCTCTCTCTCTCTTTTTTTCCCTCTCTTCCTCCCTATCTGTGAACTTTTATTTACGACGTGGCGATTTATCTGCGCCAAACGCGAGCGACGCCTTTGTCAGCGAATTTAATTTGCCGCCGCCGAGCATGATGGACTTTAAACGGCGCGCGAGTGCCGATGACTGCCGCTTCGGCCGAAAGCTGATTTACGAGGGCCGTCATATATTTCGGCGCTGTTGCGCGATTCAATTTTGCGCGTGACAATAAATATGATTCGCCGCCTTTGCTGCAGATTTGGGAGCGCCGCGGGACCGCTATTTTTGCGGCTCGAGCTTGTGTGTGGTGCGTTGGATTTTCGGTTGTTTAAATCTACGGAAAGGAGGGATTTTTGGTCGGGCGGTTATTGTGCGCCCAGTTGTATTTACGAGGGCTTGGAATTGTTGCGGTAGCGGGTTTACAAATGGAGAAAGGAAATCGGTGAATTTAGGGAGGCTGCTATTTTTGGTTTTGGTTGCTTTTTATGCGGAGGTTTTTCGGAAAGCTCTTATTTTAATGCTATAATATTTAGGGATATCTTAACTCTCCGTTTATTGAAGTAGTATGGGGTTCAATGTATAGTCAGGCAATGTAAAGTAAAAAAAATTATGTTGCGCATTAATAATTTTTGTTAATTCTTTTTACATCGAATTCTTCATTCAATTATATATTGTACATGCAATATTTTTGTTTATTTATTAAAGATAAATCCACAATTTACATATTGAAAATTTATTCCAGAATAATAATGCATTATATTGAGAAAAATAATAATACAGAAGAAGAGAACAAACCATATGTACTTGAACAGTTTTATAAGGATAATAAGTTTACTAAAGTGATGAAAAGTATTTAAATCTTCCTTCAAAGAATCAAAATAAAAGTTTAAAATTTATTTAAATAAAAACAAACGTTTTAATAATATTAAAATATTTTGTTTTCCAAAATAAATATTATTTCGCTAAGATTTTCGGTTCGTGAAATACATCTTTTAGTAAAATGATTCTTTTAACGAAGCATAAATTTTTATTGGGCCAGCAAACGTTTGCTGAAACTACTTTTTTACTGTCAATTTTATGAGAGAAAGTTTTATCGTACAAATTACTTCGTTATTTTTATCAAGTGCTACGTACATGTCGATATCAAATCACTTGTTTACTTTGTTTAAACAGAGTTCTTATTTTTTTAAAATATAATTTCAATTTTCTGTTTGATTTTTGTAATAATGAAATATTTGTATGATTAAAATTTTAATTTAATAAAGCTTTCCGTGTTTATTTATTTTTCGAATAAAATGATTTTCAAAATTTAAGTATTTAAATATTTATTTTAAAAATTACATGTAATAAATGAAAATGACCAACGCATATAGAATAATATTTTTTCTTTAACAAACCAAAATCAGATTAATTTTAATTACATACATTTTCATAAGTGCCTTTGAAAACATGTTCTCATCGGGAATCGCAGCTAGAAAACTTCGTTCAAATATATTTAATTCTAATATAAGCTAGATAATATCCTTTCGAAATCAAATAATTAAATTTGCAAAAAAAAACGAACTCTCTCGCAAAGAAAAGGTCTCATTCCCTCTTCTCAAGAACGCGCGTCTGTGAGTTCCCGCTCATTACGCAAACAGCCGGCATTCTCCGAGCAGCTCACAGTAGCAGCCCCTAGTGTATTTCACCCGTCGGGCACTCTCCGCTCGTAAATCACATTGACCGAGTCTCTCCCTCTCCCCACGGCTTTTATTTAAATAGAAAATTAACAATCGCACGCGCGCAGTAGTAAAGAGTCATTATCGCGCGGCCGTAAAGCTCCCTGGGAGCGATAACACGACAAAACAGGGCCGGTAAATATTTTTGCAGATTCTCCAAGATTGGAGCAAACGATGGGAAGGGATTATTTTTAATGAAGCCTCGAGATCCGATACTTCGTTAATTATTATCGGTCGAACTCTAATTGGGTTAAGGAAGGCCGAGGCGATTGAATTCATCTTCGGGGATTCTTCGTTTTTCACTGGTGGAAGCTCGGAGAGCTAGAGATAATGGCGGTAATCCCCTTTTGATTTGCCTGCGAGGTTATTATATAAGAATCGTCCGGAACTTTACTGCCCGAGAGTCGGCCCTTTGTGCGGGCAAAGTGAGATTTAATTATTTGTTTTGGGGAGAAGTCGCGGCGGTAGAAAGGAAAATGAAACTCGGAGCGTCCAAACAATGATCGAGGAAGAAACGAAAGCGGGATTAATTGGGTCGGATTAGGATTGGCTTGGGCGTGTTGATTTAATACATTGATATAAATGCGTATGATGGGAATCGATCGTATGCATAGAGAACTAGTCGCGGTCTATTTAATTAGAGGAAGGTAATTACGGAGGTTAACACGTGGCGTGATTTCATTTGCTTTATAGGATTTCGAGCGGGGGGTTATGGCTGGGTTAATAGTTAATGGTTTACCAAATACTATTTGAATTTTTAAGGGAATTAATGTAGAATGCTCTTATCTTATAGTTGCATTATGGATTAATTGAGCCATTACGACGCGTTATCGTAATTTCTGATGCATAATTCTACTTAATTACCTAATAAACGTCGGCTATTTAACTGAATTTTAACAAAATATTGCGAGAGGAGCGCGATTTACAATCAAATGGCCTAAAGAATAAAATAATGCAACAAAAATAAACGACCAAAGTAAACTACACCAAGATTAGGAAAATTTATTCGCAGCCTTATCAAAATCGTCCTGCCCGACGAGCCGCTAAACCTAACTCACACATGCGAGATAAAGCAAACCGTAAACGCCCATACGCAAAAAAGCGTCTCAACCTCGGCAAAAACAAGCATCACCCCGTTTGCCAACTTTTATCGCCTCCCCAGCTAGCTTCCCGCAGAAAGAAAAAATTAATTACTCCTCGCTCGGCGAGCATCGAAAAGCTTCCCTCGTTAAACACCCTCCGAGCGGCGACAAAAGAAAAACGAGCCCGACCCCGAAAAAGAGAGAAATTAGACGCCGGCGAAGGAGTACATCCGAGGCGCGTAAATCGTCACTGGCAAGACCCCCGGTGCGCCGGAAAATATTGGCCGACCGGCAGAGAAGATGGAAAAAGAGGAAGGCCGAGGCTGTGTACGTGTGCACGTGACCCCTTTGCCGTCGTTGGGGCCGATCGATCCTCGCGTCGTCTTCGGTCATCCTAGGCAATCCCGGAAGCGGCGCCCTTTCCTCGCTCGCGGCGCGCAAATTGCGGGGGTCGGTACACACGTAGCCGCGGCCTGCTTTTCTCGCAGCCGTCAGCTGTTCTCTGGCGCCGTGCCGGAAATGCGCTGGGTTTTTCGGGAGGCGTGGAAAAGGGAAAAAGGCAAGGAGGGACGCGGCGCTTGTTGTCGATGGGATTGTGTACTTCGGGACGGTCTGATGAATGTTATTGAATATTTGGAGTTCTGAAGAACTTTTCAGAAGTAAGATTTAGATATGGTTGAGTTCTGTAATTTAATAAAATAATGCAAGTTTTGAATTTAAGCAGTTCGTAAATTGTACTTGTGTAAGTAGATCAAGTCGGGGTATGGTCGGACAACAAAACACGTACACATTAATTATATTGTAAGGTAACCCTAGTTATGTCATAATACACCAATTAGATGTAAAATGTTTTTAACCCTTTGTTGAAATGTTGAATTACTTTTTAATAATTTTTTTATTATTTTTATATTCCTACAAAATATGAAAATAATTTTATATACAAAACAATTTAGTGTACTACAGTATTGCGAGAGCTATCTCAAACAAAATTCATTCAAAACAACGTGAAAATTATCTTTACCCTGATATTTTGAAAATATAAACAATAATAAATATTTCCAACGATAAAAAGTACGAAAGAAACTTTTTATCTCTGATCGAAGCGCTAATAAATTCGTAGCAACCCAATCTCTTCCGAACTATGCCCGCCTACAAAATCGTTTCGCACAACGCGCCGCCTAACTTCGACATTCTCTCAACAATTGCGCTCTCTCCCTCATCCGTCGAATATTTCATCTAAAAACTTACCCATCCAATTATCAATTATCGACTGACCGCCACCCGAGCGCGAACTTTCCAACTTTCTTGCCTCGCGCCTTCTCGCTCGTAATCCATTAAGCAAACTCGGAAATTCTATTCTCTTCCTTCCCCCGAGCGATTCGTAAAAGGGACCTGACCCGCGCCTTGCCTCTAGTCTATCTTTCGTTTGGCGCGGGGTTTTTTTTTGCTTCCTTTCTGTGCCCGGCAGCACGCAAGTGGGAAACAATACCAACGCGGAAAAACAGAGACTTCTGGGAACGCCCGTCGAGTCACAACAGGAAAATGCGATTAGGAGCTCGCGAACGCGCATGCGGGTATACATGCGGGAGCTTTTTTTCGTGTCACCCGAGGGTTGCAGAAAACAGGGCTATCGGGCTTTGCGAAGTGCTTCCTGGGCTGGGTTTTTGTTTTTTAAAGGTAAGCTAGGTTGGATACTTAAAGTTGATCTTGATGTTTATTTTTGGGAAAAGATTTTTTATGAAAATATACTATGCTGAAGATTGATTATGTAATTTTTGACTATTGTTATAATTTCTATATGGTTATTGTTATTTTATTTGCTCGTATAATTCATATTATTAATATTATTATTAATAATATTATTATTAATGCTTTTTTTAACTAATAACACACATGACAAATCCTACTGTATTGTCACGATTTTCACTAACCTACATTCTTATAATCTGTACGTCGAAATAGTTTACAACACCGTGTACAACATACAAAAAACTTTGTAAAAGTAGCTACACATTGCGAATACAGTAAATCTGTATACAATTTTTACATTTTTGATGCATGCACTTCTTTTGAAAAGAATTTTCTATTCACACTTCTAAAAGTTGACTTATCTACGGAATTTATGGAAAAATTTTTGATGCTTAGAACTATTGTACTTGCTGTAAATAAATTACACTTTCATATACTCATAATAAATGTAATTTGCAATAAAATGTTTTAGGTAAGCATTAACATTTATAACAAAAAATTGATTAAAATTCGAAATGAGTTAATAAGTCAAAATTTCGTATACATTCTTTATCATAAACAAATAACATATACCGTGTTATTAAAAAGCAAAAAAAAGAAACAAAAAAATCCTTAAAATATTACCTGAAAGAAAGTTTTCAATATTTCAACAAAATCTTTTCAGACAAACACGATTCACGTACCATCTAAAATCTCACGAACAATTATTCGCATCAAACGCGGCGTCAGAAGGCTTTTTCGACACACAGCAGCCGATTTCAGCAACCGCGTTTTACGAGCGCGAAATTAAAATGTGCCGGCGAAACGCTTTAAGCGAAATAAAATTTACCGCGCGAAAAAGAGATGATCTCCGCGCAATTTCGCGCGCTAAGAGAATAAAATTTGGGTGAGACTTTTTCTGCTTGGAGGGTGTACGTATATGCTTTTTGTGGCGGCGCAGTCGTGTGTTACGACATTACGTGAGCTGATTTTTAATTTGGTCGTACATTAATGTATTACGACTGGCTGGAAAAACTTTTGCCAGATATTTGAAGTTTGTACATCATTTTTAGAGAAGAAATTTTGCGCACGTAAAATTTTAATCTAAACTCTGGAAACATAGGAATTCGCTGCCCAAAAGATTAAAAGGTAACGGTAATAATAGTGGCATCAAAAGCTTTGAAAAATAAAGCCTGCAGAAACACTCGAAATGAATTTGCAGTTGTGTGTTTGTCTGCTTTTAGTTGTGCTTTTTTTGCATAGGCCGCTTAGAAAGCAGTTTCATCAAACAGAAAAATATCTTGCTTTATAACATTCGTACAAAGTCAACCGTGGCTTTTTCCATTAATGCAGAAAAACAAATGTTAACCCGGAGAGGAATCACTCGAAAAAATACCACGTCAAGGATAAACCTATCAAACTATCAAAGGTTTTCATTCGCGAAGCTTTATTTATTTGTCAATATTCAGAGTGTATATACAAGCAGCTTCGTTCTTGCTGCACTGGCAACAAATTCCATATTCTCGTCGCGTTTTTTTTTAGATAAATCTGATTACTTTTTATTCTTATTAATTCTTCCATATTTATTAATTATTAATATTTAATGTATTAATTGTTAAAGTTAAAAATTATATTCATTTGAATATTTATTGTTTCTAATAAAGGCTTTATGTAAATAAAATTTATAATTAAATTTCGTTTAATATCATATTTCTCAGTAATTAATTATATTAATCTTATTTATATTTATTTAATAAAATTATTAAGCAAACAAGTAATATCCAGTATTGCAATATTGCTATACTAATTACAACAAAGTCAGACTGACTCTGATTATTTAATTAATATTCGTAACCACAGAGCATTATTTCATTTTATATTTGTTTATTTAATTATATATATATTTAAATTTTATATGAACGAGAATCTTTTACAAAAGTAGAACAATTGGCATGACAAGTACTAGATACAAAACAAAACAAAAATTTATTTTAAAACTTTATTAAAACTAGAGAGTTGATCACACCCTTATGCGCCTAAAGCATAAATCAATGGTATTAATTGCAAAATATCGCATATATCTCGAGTTACCAGTCAATCTAGTAGATTTTCGCATTTTTTTCTCTTAGTACACGTTATAACGTGTAGTTTTATTAAACGCTGACACAACATAACAAGATCAAACCGAACACCTCCACACCCAGCAACAAAACGAAACCACACAAAAAACACCGTCGACTCATTCAAACAAATCCCACTATACCTCCTGGCTAAAAAAAGCAGACGGCGCCCGACATACAACTCGGCCTCTCAGCGAAGCGCCGACAATAAAAGCTATAGCTTCGCGCACGTCGCAGAAGTGCTCTATATCTAACCTCGCAGATCGGTACAAATAGAGTTCGACAAGTTCAACAATACCGGCTCATCAGACCATTGTTGGCCGGCGCACAATGCTCCGGCGAGCAGCGGCGGCGCACCTCTTCCAAAACAGCACGCGCGCAGCCCGACAATGGCGAAATCCAGCTGCGTGAGCGCCTTTATAGGAATGCGAGAGCAGCCGTGATTTCCACGCGCATTCATTGACCAAGAGACCATCTGTACTTAGTGGGGGATAGGTAGCGTATTATGCAGTCCGGCTGGATCCAGCGTTGCGGTGTTGAGCGAGCTTGGCAGGTGGAGCTGAAGAGGCGAAATACGCTGGGGTAGGGTTTGATGCGATTGTTGTTACGCTTTTTAGGTTTGATTTTTAGGATGGAGTGAACCTGAAATAACATGAGAGTACTTAAGTATTGCTTTTTGAGGTAAAAAATTGTGAGGTCGACGTCTTGTTACGTAATTTTTTATTAAGGAAATTCAGAACTATTATGTAGTCTTAAAAGAAAACTTTTAGCTTGAGAGTTCTAAAACTTTTATACGACATTTCTATAGTTTATGTACCTTGAAATTATTTTGAAAAAGGGTCAATGAAATACTTGAAAGTTTGATTTATTTTCAAATGTTTTCTTAGTTTGATCATTTCTGTTTGTTTTGATCTATGTATTTTTCCTGTGAAATTGGAGTGGTGCAAAATTACAAACTTGAGAAATGCGAGTCTTTTCTTGGGAACTCATTGAGATTTTCAGAACTACTTAACTTTGAGAAAAGCAGGTCGTACATAAAAATTTAATGAAAGATTTCCAAGAATTAAATTTCTGCTTCTATAAGCTTTTAAAAAGGGTAATGTACACAAATGGTTTTTCTTCTTAATCTTAATCACATTTTTTTAAAGTACTTATCAACATTATTATTATTGAAATTTAGAATCACATAAAAGAGTTTAATTGTATAAAACATACTTGATTCATATAAAAAATAAATACTCGAGTAATTTCATTTTGCAGTAGATCACTTCCGGGACCGGTCAGACTTATAAACTTTAAAGGCTTTTTTAACAACTTATTCCCACCACTTGAGAGGGCTGAATTTTTTTTTTAATTTATGTTTTTTTATGCTCTTTATGATTAGCTGGGTTAGAGAGATTGCGCATTCAAGGATTTTCGTAGATGTATCGTGGGCATTTTGTTGCCTCATGTGATTGTAGCAGTTAATTGGGCCCTAATTAGGCATTGACTAAGCTTTATCAAAATTTGAATGATTAGACTTAACTAATTAAATTTCTGCTTGGGTAATCATCACTGTTCAAAAAGTTCAAACCAATTTTAATAAACTTATGAACTATCATACAAACTCAAACATTTACAAACATATCAATTAAATATTACACACCAATTGTAAATACTCTCTGTAACACCGACATCCCATCGATGAAAAATGCTCGCTGACTACTGAAAAATTCATGCCATCCATATTTTAAAAAGCTTCCCTCCAACGGCGAGATTCAATCAACAACGAGCGATGAATTTTTCATCGCTCAGCCACGCTATCGGCAAAAACCATTATCAAAAATTACAAATCCACCTTAACGTTACTTCCGCCGCAAAGGAGCCTCTGATCGGCAACCGTTTTCACTACAATAAAAAAAAACAGCCTGACACATCGCTGCTTTTGGAGATGAACCACTCCTTCGTTATTATCTTACGCTTTGCATGAATTGTTTACGTGTGCACGCGCCTGGAGCAGTGGTTTGATAATTCGCTTTTCCCGTAGGGCCGCAGGCTGAAACAATGGGGTGGGTTGTAGAAAGGGGCTACTGCGGAACTTGGATCAGAACAATAAGAGGCGCCAGCTACGTCGGCGGTTAGTTTTACTCTCGGGGTAGGATGCTGGGGAAGTTCGAGGAATTGTTTTTCTTGTTTTCGGCTGTGTTTTTTAAAGGATGCTTATGATTGGTATTATAAAAGTCTGCTGACGTGATTGATGTAAATTTATTTTATTAAAATAGTTTTATTAAAGTTTACCTGTAGAAGCACTTCCAACTACTAATATATTTTATTTCAAATAGATAAGCGGTCGAAAAAATTCATAGAATAAAAATAGATCAATAGTTAGAATCAATGCATATAAATGATGTTTTTACATAATAAATGTCTGTTCATTCGTTCAAATTACAAAATTCCTGATATTTCATTCAGGTAATAATTTAATTCAAGAAACAATCTCATTAGCATCAATAAACTCGCCGCGCCAGCAATAAAATCAATTTTGTTTATCAAAGCAGCGGCGCTATAGACCAAAGGGGCATTAGCCGTAAGTTATCCGTTAAAGTGGCTTAAGTAAGTTTGGCCGTTTTTAAAAGTAGAATAATGGGACATAAACGCAAATCAACGAAACGACACTTATCGGCCTGTGTATATAGCGCATAACGACCGGTCGTTAAGACCAATTCCGCACTTATACGCTCGCCTTTCCGGGCAATCGGATAATGGATTTGCGCGAGCTAGGTGCTCACGAGAGTAGGGAGGCTTTGCGGCCGAATTTACTCTCGCGGTACTTTTAATTTTAACTTTCATTATCATGATTATAAGTGGGAATTCTTATCTTGTGCAGACGATTTTAATCCGTGGGCATGCTTTTGCGGGTAATCTAAGCTTGAGATGAATAGCTATTATGTGCACTGTAAAATGAAGACGGGTGATAAATATTTGTTGTTATAGAGAAAAATTGTTTGTCTGGCTCCTAAAATTAAGAGTTCAAGAATCACCAAGCTACTGAATAATTACTTAAAAAATTATTAATTAATATAATTGTTACGTCGTAAACACAATTTAGTTTTAATTGACATTCTTATTTTTTCGGCTGCAAATAACAATAAAACTGACGATGAAGCGAATAACAATAAAACAAAATTCGCTTTTCTGGCTGGCAGATTCATTAGGAACCATCTAAATTAATTATCAGTGAAAAAACGTCATAAACTTTATGCAGCTGTATCTTAGCAAAATTTCTTTGTAAATTTCAAATCGAGTGACTTTTCGATACAGCTTTAGTGTGTGCGAGATGTTCACTTTATAGTATTTTTTACTTTATTGTCTGTTGTTTATTTTATAATATCATTTAGTTTTATAATTCAATAATTATGAAAAATTAAAAAATTTCCGCCTGAGTTATTTAAGGAACAAATATAAATTGCGAACTTGAAGTGCTTAATTAATAGACAGAAAATTTCTTTTGGAGCAAACAGCTGTGAAATTAGATAAAAAATAAAGCAAAAATACATGAAATTTAATCAAGATATTCTTCTAGCTCAGTAACCAGATACAAAACCTTGAATAAAGGATAGATTAAAAAATATTAAGAAAAAAAAGACTAAAATGTTTATTTTATTTTATATCTATTACTATATCAAAAGCATATCTTGAAAATGCTTAAAAATATTCGAATATTACTTGCCAGAGAGAAATTGTTTTTAATTGTAAATTAAGTATACTTCAAATTATTACTTTGTGTTGGAAAAACTATTTAATCCTGTTTATATCCTGAGTACCACTTGGAAGTTAGATACTTTTGAAAGGGTTAAAATTAAAAGCTCGACATTAAAAGGTTTTCGTTTCCTTTAATCATTTTATCATCATTTTCACACATTCTTTACATTATTTAAATTAATTCTAAATAATTACGTAAATGTTTATAAAAAATAATAAAAAAACGAAAACAACAAAACAAAAACACAATATCTCCTGAATTTTGAAAATTCAACTACACCCTCACCGCAAACTATGCTTCCCCCTTAAAAATCTTTTTGCCAGCGCCATAACCCGCTAATGCCCATAACGCGCATAAGCACCTAACTTTCGAAACTTTTCTCCAGCACACCTCTTTTCTCCTCATCCCCCCCTCGTGTCCTGAATGAAAAAAAGGGGAAAAAAGCAGCTTCTCGGCCCCAACGCGCATATTATTCGTGCGAAACGAGGCGGCGGCGCGGCCGCAAATTGCCGGCGTCGGAGGCGCATAACAGCCGTCGTCTCGTATAATATTACGCGACGCGGCTGCAACGTATATCACCCTTGTTAGGGAAGATTGAAGAATATTGGCGTGTTTATGCGCCCGCAGTAGATACGGTCGCGGATTGGTCAGCCAGCACACTACTTGTCATTCTTCTCTCTCTCTCTTTCTCTCCCGGTACTTTCGTCGGGGATAGCATTTGTAGGATGAATATGGATCTTCGTGGGTACTTGCATGAGCAATGTTATTTCGCTTTTTCTTTTTTTATGGATCGTTAGATTTAGTTAGGAGTATTCTTTATGAGACTTTTTGGAGAGACATTTTTTACATGCATCACTTTTGCTTTTTATTGGATTTAAACGTAAAGAATTTTCGGAGATGAATTGTAATCATGATAAAATCGTATGAAATTCTTAGTCATTAACATTGTGGTCAATGATTTTATTCGCATCTCTCTGTTTATGTACGTTTTTTTAAAGATAATTCAGAATTAATGGTTTATTTATGCGTGTAACCTTTTTTTTTATAGAAACGGTATTAAAAGAAGGGACAATTTTTACTGTTACGTTATCATAAAAGTTAACGCTCTTTTCGAGATTGACGTTTCATACTTCTCTTGTAATTGAACATCAAAAGTTATGCGGTCCGTTACGTGATATAAAATCATAGAAATAGTAGTTTTATAAACACTGCAAAAGTATTTTTGCTGTAGTCAAATCGAAACTATATTAATTATTTTATTTAAAAAAAAACCCTATATATCATAAAAGAAATTATGTTATTTTTATTTTTGTTACAAAATATATAAAAAAATATTAAAAAAAAATATTTCATGAAATTGTTAATAAATTTCCAATATCTGCAGAACCAACATCACAAATTTTAATTTTAAAAAATTGAATTTATCGGACGTCTAGGAGCCAAAGATTTTCTCCAGGAAGACCATTGACATTCGAACCTTTGCAAATGATAGGTA
>JAPYZA010001747.1:15564-39870 GCA_030522685.1 Eupelmus azureus
ACACCTTCTCGTAGACACTCCATGATATGTTAGAAAAAGGTTTGAACTATTGTAATATAAAGTTGTGAAATATACTAGAGGAAACGAGAAATTTGTTTCACAAATTTTAATTGTTGTTCCTGTAATTTCAAATATTATACTTATTTAAGTAACATGAAAGCAATGTTGTAATTCAGAGTAATTTCATACAATTTCGTAACATACAATAAAAACAAAACAAAATATTCTGTAAATTTATTTGATACTTTTCAGTTATTATATTATTCTATTATATTATATTAATTATATTTTTTTTTAAATGATTTTAAATTTAACTTTACATATGTAAATAAATTGAATTAAAGGTACGTGATAAATTGATTTAATCACAAATAAACGTTCATATTGTTTTTATTATTTTTTTATTGTAAATTTATTTAATGTAATGATTTTTTAGTATCCATTACTAATTTTACTCATGTAATATACTTAATTGGTTCAAAGTATAAAATGTTTTAAATTCGTAATTGTTATTAAAAGTATTTATTTTTGTAGCTTTTAATTAATTTTAATTTATTTAGTCTTTAAGTTATTTATTTACATACAGTCGAACCAATCAGACTTAAATTTGTAATAAATGTATATAAATTTACACTTTATTTTACTTATTATACATAAGTTGAGTGTTTTGCATTAGTAATTTTTTTAATTTTATGTAGTCTATTTCTCAGTTTTCTTTTCCAATTTCCCATTTCCATTCCCCACCGTATTTTATGATCTCCTTTGCTTTCGCATTCAAATTCACTTTAAAAAAATCAGCAAAAAATCCCGTTAAAAGCCATGCACCACAAAATTTGCAAAGGACCCCTATAAGCCGATTCCAAACCATGCGGTACTCGCAAATTTACCAATTCAACCTCTTCCCGTTTCTCTGTTTTTCCAGTATCGATACAGTGTATCCTATTTGCCTCGGCTCTGCTCTCGTTTAAAGGGTCGCTCTTTTATTCCGTGTAATTGAAAGCGGAGAGTATATGGACCTCTTTAATGGTCCACATTTTCCGTTAATCCTTTTGAGCGAGAGAGAGAGAGAGAGAGAGGGAGAGAGAGAGAGAGAGAGAGAGAGAGAGAGATCGGCGGCTTTATTTCGATTCGTAACGAGGATACTGCAGCCGCTCTTTTTTTATTGGCGACAGCGGGATAGAAGGAAGGAGGAATGATGAAGCATTTTACGTCATCATTACCGAGGGTTTAGTCATGGATTATGCGACTGTTACAGCCTATGTGGTGATTTTGTTTTAGTTGAATCGTCGGTTTCAGCTTTTTGCCGATTTTTCACCAGTAATTAGACGCGATGAAGTGGATTTTGTTTTTGTTAATGAATTTATTAAGATAAACTTTGTAAAGACATTTAATTAGCGCAGTTGTGAGGCACTGATATAAATTAATTAGCTGCTTGGCTTGCATAATTTCGTGTGTTTAATGAAGCAGAAAGAGTCGAATGATAAAGTCGATATGCAACATTAATATTTGTATTAATAATATGGATAAAGATTATTACTAAACCGTTAAATAAATTTTATTTACTCAATTTTTGATGGGGTATTTTTGATAAATCAATATTATTTTAATTCGTTAATACGGATTTTGATTATCAATTTTTGATTATTGATTTATTATTTTATCGTTCTAAATCAATTTTAATATCGTAGAGTATACCAACGAAGCTTATAGCTAGCAGCTTAAATATTTTATTACTAAACTTTTTCAAATTTCAAAACCTTTTAATAATAAAAATCTGAATTAATAAAAAAAACTATTAAAAACTAATAAAGGACTGCAATTAATTACATCATTCTAATTTTTCAAATTCTAGCTAAAAAAAAGAAATAAAGTAACTCGTGTAATTTCTACTTAAAATAAGACCAAACCCTCATAAAACTAAGATCAACCTATTATTAATTCTCTCTTCCACAAAACGCATACTCAACCGCCATTCTCAAAACACCTAAAAACCCCTCACCTCAACCCACCCGTCCTCCCTTCCTGCACCTGCCGCTGCACTCCAGAGACACCATTTTCTCCGCCTTCGCTGCACTCTCGTCACGATATCGGCATAAATCTCGATATCGCGCGCCGAGTTCGCACGCACAATATAACCCAGCCCCGCTCTCTTTCGTCTTATATTGGCTCAATTTGCGTGACCCGCTCTCGCGCCTATATAACGAAGAAATACAGCCGCCTCGCAATATCCGCGCCGAGATTTCTCACTCGACTTCGCGCGCATCGCTTAATGGAGCCCCTTGTCTTTCTCGTCTGCTCGGCTGGGAGCAATTTCGCGCTGAATGTGAGACTCAATTATCGGACGGCGTTGATTATAGCCTTTGAATGTTTTTGCGGGGGTTGTTTTGTGGTGTTGTTTGCGTTTCTTTATTGCAATGAATTTTGTGTTGTTTTGGAAAATATGGGTAATGAGTCTGGTTGGGTAAATTAAGTGTAACGTTATATACTGTTATGTGAGAATGCAGTGTTGATTTACAAATATCAATGCCAGTCATGGCGTTTATTTAATATTCTAAATTTAATTAATTTTCATTCTTCTATATGTTTTATTATATTAAATGACAGCGGGAAATTTACTAATTGCTATTCTATATTTTGACATAATATTCATGTTTTAATTGCCAATCATTTGTTATTTCCGATGAAAAGCAGGTTATAATATTATCATCTTTAAAATGTAAAAATAAATTTGTCGGAAATTCAAGTATAATAACGTTGAGCATTATCAATTTGACTCTGAAAACATTCGTTTCGCGACAATGCTTTAACATCACCGATAAGCCGTACAGCGCGCAGCCGTCGCTACCCAGAAATTTCCGGAAGTTTTCGGTGAATAATCCAGAGAGCCCGTTTATTGAATATTCTCCTCCCAGACCAAATCGAACAATCGAACCACACCCTACGTAAACACCCGACAAGCTTCGAACCATTCGCCTTGTAAATATGTATCGCCGTGTTCCCATTGAGCTGCACTCGCAAAGCGCTGCATCAGGGAAAAAAAAAGCGACGATATCCACGAGCGGTTCAATATTCATGCTACCGCGACCGATATTTAAAATTGTAATAACCGCGCGACGGGAGGTGTAAAAAATCCATCCTCCCGATGAGTTTTCTCGTTTCTCCGCTGAATATCGTTAAAGCAATTCATCCCGCGCAAGGGTGTATATATATTTTGCTCGCTTGCTTTTTTATCGCGCGAATTCGCACAAGGGTGTGTCGTCGCGAATTCAGCTTTTCATCGCTCTACTGCCGTGAGAGTGGGAAAGTGAGAGAGAGTGAGGGAGAGGTAACAGGGGACTTAATGTTTGCTTTCGAAGTTTCTGAGACTTCCTTCCGCACGAAGTGAGGGATAACTGAACTGGGGTATTTTGTCCTCGAGCAAACGGAGCGGGAAGCAAATGATCCGATACCTGCGAGAATGTCAACACTTGGTGTAATAACTGCGAATGTTTCGATATCAGTTATTGTGAGTGTAATTGGAAGTATTTTTTTAAGTTCATATTTGTTAGGAATCAATGATTTAATTATGAATACTAATATTTGTTATTAATTCTAATGAACGATTTTTAAAAAATCTATTAATTTTTATATTTGAAATTGTACAAAAACACTTAAAATTAACTTGACAAAGTTGACAAACAACCTGATTAACACACAAAACCTCAAGTGTTTCAAACAACTTTAAAAACATAACGCAAACATTTCAGTTTCACGCTCTGTATTTCAAAATAATTGAGGAACACCTCCGAAAGCTTTCTCCAGTTACCGCCAAAACCCGAGCATCGCGGCGCAAAAAGACTCGAGATTTATCCTCCCGCAGCATCCGCGCGCTGTTCGCAACCCTCGCACATACATAATCTTTCCCGGTCCGTCTCGGCTTTCAGGAGAAAGACGGCGCAGCAAGCGTTAATTAAGGCGGCGCTCACTCGCGAGGCCACTTCGGAAGATTCGTTAGCCAAGTTTCCTTCCTGCGGCGGCCCTTTTCCAAATCCCACCCCCCGCTCTGACTTGCGCGTTAATGAGCCGTACGTATATATGTAGAGAGGGAGAAAGCGAGTTTCTGCTGCGCGTGCGGATTCAATTCGCGGCCGAGAGAGTTTCGGGCTGAGATTAATTGATACATCGGGCCGGCTTAAATTGAGATTGCTACGTTTGTTGCTTTCGTTTCTTTTTTTTCTTTTTTGTTTTTGTTAGCGTGTAATGGAGATCTTCAGCGGGGGTTGATTATCAAAGCCGTGCGTGCTGGAAATAAATAACAGTACTGATGATCGCTATTGCGGGTTTCGTCAGAGTGCTCACAAGTTTCGAATTGGGTTATTATGTTTATAAAGTTTCTGATATAATATTAGAGAAAAATATGATTCTACAATATTTTGTTAGCATTATTTTTCTTAGAGCAAAAGGTACTGCGCTAAAATTAGTCAGTTAAATATAGTATTCTCTACGAACCTTTTAAAAGAAATTACTGTCTCGGTGTATGATTTTTTAATAAAAATATATTTGAAAGCTAGTTTCAATATGCACAATACACGTGGATTCTTTCAAGCTTGAATTTATGGACAATCAATAACCTTGTTTTACACATAACATCTGATCAATATGACAGGGAATAAACAGAAGCCGGTTTTACTCCCATTACGTCACGATCAATCATAATCAATTCTCCCAAAAATTTACGAGGATGAGAAAGGCATCTATACTCCTGCTTCTCGAACAATCATGCGGATGTCGATCGATTTAGTTACGAACATCCAGCTTTCAAATTGAAAACTTCAATCGCCATCGAGTGTTTTCATAAAAGCCGATGTGTACACGTGTGTTGAATCGTGTTTTTTATTTTCAAAAGAGGTTTTCTTAATGCTATGACTCTCAAATGAATTCATGCTGTTCAATATACGTAGTATTTTGCGTTAGTAGAGGGATAATGTGTTACAGTAAGACTGATTTTTAGTTTTTTAGACGTAAAAGAATTTTCTTTTTATAGAAATTGAAGTTTTTTTTGTAAGATAATTGAGTTGAGTTCTATTTTTCATCTCATCCAATGATTTTAACTTGCTTTTCTTATACTGTGCAATTTTATTGCTGTACGTACTTTTATCAAATTTTACTTTATGTTTCAGTAATTAGTAAAATTTTAATACAATAAAAACCAATTTTAAATTTCAAACCTTTTTTTTTTAATAAATTAATATTTCTTATCAGTTTTCAAAGCCTTTAATTTTCGACAAAGTTATTATTGTTGCTTCTTGTTCCGAAACAAGTTGCAAAGTTAAAAATTTGACAAAATTTGCAACAAACAATTTTAACTACAAATTTAATCACCTTAAAAATGTAAAACTCTTTCAATCACCATCACAAAAACAAACAAACCAGATTTTTTCAAATCCTCCATAAACCTCGGCTCCCTCGTATACATATTTTCTCGCCATAACCTCACCCAACTGCAATCATCAACCCCATCCCACCCCTCTCTCTCTCTCTCATCAACCCTAAAAAAACTCCAAATAAAACCGTCAGTACCACGTCGTGAAAAACTATCAAGCGCAATATTGTTTATCGCCGCGCGTAAATTCGCGCGCGCTCGCAAATGAACGGCCAAAGCGCTTTATTACGACGTTACCCTCAGCCGTATAGACAAAGAGGGGGTGACAACGCGCACAGCACACAGCTCAGAATGAAAGTATAATCCCTCTCGGCCGCTAGCGGAGCGGCGAGAAGCAATAAGCGCATAGATAGCCGGGGAGAGAGAGGGAGACTTTCAATGAATGGGCCGGGGCGTTAATTACTGGGCTGGGAACATTCTCGCGCACGGAGCTTAATAATGCCCTGGCGAGCTCGGCCAAGTTAAAGTTGGACGACGTACGGTCTTAGCGAGCGCGCCTTATTGGTATGCATGAGACCGAGGCGAGAGCGAAGCCGCCAGTCTAATACACCCGAGCCTCTCTCTCTCTGGCTGGCTGGAAGTGTTTGAAGTTTAAGGTGGAGAGAAGGCGATGTAAGAGCGAGCTTGAATCGTCGTTAGATGATTGTGTCCCCGAGCGGCGTTTGAATTTTGTTGTAGGTTGAGCCTATTTGTTGTGTAAAAAGATCACGCGAGGTTGAAATACCTACTTCTAGCTCATGTATAGAAGCATACTTTTTAATTTTGATACAATGTGCAGAAAGCAAGACTTATCGTACACCTTTTAACTCGAGCGTGCGCGAAATCAAGCTTTACGCACGAACTATCAAAAACTACTATTACAAGAAAATATTTCATTCACTAGAAATACAAATTAATTATAATTGAGATGAATGTCATATTGCAATACAATCCCTTTACTCAACACCATGTGTAAGGATTTATCATATTTTTACGTAAAAACCCGTTTGAATAATATAAAAAATGCAGCATAAATTGGCCTTACTTTGAATTATAAAGATTAAAATTTTTCGGAGCTCTTAATTTTGTTCCTTAAAAATGCAAAATTAAAGCCCAATGCTCTTCAACTGTCGTCTGCACTTCATAAAGAAAAATATAACTGGCGATGCTCCCTTTTTGCACCTTAAGCCACCGCGTTGAATGGAGAAACCATTCCGCAATCAAAAGTAAATCGCCAGACGACTGAAGAAGGCGTATGGAAAAGGAAAAACCTCTGGCTCTGCTGGATAAAAAATTACCGTGTGTTCGGCGAACCGCGCGAATCTTTGAAAACGCGTTTCTTGGAAGAGTTCTTTTGCATCATCGCTCACGCGCACGCGAGCTCGTAAAAGTGAAACAGAAGGGCAGAGCTGCGTGAGGGATGGACCGAAAAAGAGGCAAGGGACTGAGAATATAAAAATGCGGATTCGTCGATGCGTATAAGACAAAAATACTTGGCCGATTTTATGCAAAATAAAATGGTTATTTTGTGTTTTAATATTTTTATACAAGCTTGCATGATATTAAGTTTTCAGTATAAAATGAAAAATAGATAAAATCGATAGCGTACGTTTGATATATATGGCACTTGCATTGTAATATTTGATGATTCATTTTTAATCATAATTATTTTTATTCTGAAAATTGAAATTATCGTTCGCAGGTCGTGGTTAATTAATGAAATTAGATAACAAGTTTCTTTTTCGATCTAAGCGAACCAAGGTATTTATTTCTATTTATTGCGAGTCAACGTTTGGGAGGGCTTATTTACCATTAAGTAAAAAATTAGCCTCTAAGGAGGCATCGTTGTGTACGATTTTTGGGGACTCTCCGCCCGCGAACGGCACGCTGTTGAGGACTAACACGGCAAGAAGCCATTGTTTATGCGTGTATAAGCTCCTCAGAATTTCCGCATCTTAACATAACACTCTCCAGAACATTAACACTTTCCAGAACTCAATAACTCAAAAACTCTTTAATCCATCTTCACCTCATCAAAACCCCCATCAAACGCACTTTCAAACAATCGCAAAACCTCTCCGCGGTCCAACAATTTTTTCCCTCCCCAACCACAACCAGTCCTCAGAATCACAGTTATCCATTCTCCGTCTCATACCCGGAGAAAAGTCTCCGCCGGTCCCCCTATATAAGAGGGCAGCCAGGGCCATTACGATTTATCTCCGCTCGGCGCGCGCGGCTGGCGTCGTGTCCGCCGTTTTTACGGCCATCGGTCATATAAACCGTCGATGCGACGAGCGCGTCGGCTGCGCGCTTGTCTCGTTGCCGGAACTCGGCGCCGCCGCCGCCGACGACGACCGGACCTCGGGAATCGATTCGCTCGTTCGTCTTCTCGGCCCCCGAAGAGATGGCACGTCGAGGAGCTCGCAGCCTGGGAAATCATAATGGCGCCGCGGGCTGTTTGTTTTTGAGATTTCGCCGGCGTAGGAGCGGCGTTTTGCCGTTTGTCAGCGGCTAGATGGGCGTGAAAAATGGATGAGGGTCGGTGGTGAGAGGTCGTGCGAGAATTTGTGTTTATAAGGTTTTGATTGTTGAGCTGACGTAGGTTTTCTTTTATGTAATTTAAAGGTGCATCTGGGCAATAGTTTTAACTAAATCTATTTTTCAGTTATGAGGATTTTAAAGTGATTTAGATATATTTCTTATATTTTCCTCTTTAATATGTCAGGTTAGAATTTGAAATTTAAAAAAGAAACTTTACAAAAGTAGTTGTTTCTTATAATAGTCAGTAACATGCATTCTAGTAAAAATTTAATTATATTGGTATTACAAGAAATCAATAATTGCAAAAAAGGTACTTCAAAAATAGTATAAATCAATGAATAAAATTATCTTATGTACTAATTTATATTGCAATATGATTACTATTCTGGAGTAATAATTTTAGCTCAACTTATGAACGAATCAGTCATAAATAATAAATAAAAGATACTTATAGATCAAAATTTGATCTATTCTATGCTTGTTTAATACCCCAATAAAAAACATCTCTTTAACATACTTTCCTTCACTACCACAAACTTTCATTCTCCAAGTGTCAATAAATTACATGAAAACTTTTATTCTCCAACTTCCTCCCAATCCCGCCCCACCGGAAATCCCTCACTCAGATTTCCCATATTATCCAACACCAAAGCAGTCCATTGACAAACCCAGGCAAAAAATAAGCAGCGCCAACTCGAACCGACTGAACATTTTGCAAACACCCCAGTTCAAAGCTGCCCTCCCATACCGCACATATGTACAGAGCGGCCAAATTAGAGGCTCACCCTTTTACCCTCGGACGCTTCCTTTGTACCCCAAGGAAAAATCCGCGCCCTTTTACGACTCGCTTCGCGCGTCCTTTTATCGCACCCGGCTCGCCCGACAATATCCCGTTTTCCCCGCGCGCATATACTTTACGCTCCCCTCGGATAATGCCTCCCGTATCCTCTAGCCTCGGCCAAGTTCGAGGAATTTATCGCAGAGGAGAGAGAGAGAGAGAGAGAAGCGGAAAGTGCTTCTGAGTCGCCGCTTGCGTATTAAAAGTTATTGTTTTGGAGGTAGCTTGTTGCGTTCTTGGCGCGTGGAATTCAGCCAACCGCGCGGCGACGCGCCGAGCTCGCTGTAAAAAGATACATCCTCGGCGCTCCTGCTTTTTCTTTTATCCCTTCATTTTTAATATGATGATACGACGCGCGCCCCGTTTGACGTTCACTCGCGGAGTGTAGCGTTGTGATGCACGTGTTATGGCGACGCGAGATGCATTTTATGGATAGTTTATTACGGCGTAGAATTTTTTTATTGAGCATTAATTATTTTGAAAAAATTTTTATTTTTCGTTTTGGTGAAGAAGAGGTTTAAGGTCAGTTGTAAAATGTAGTTGAAATAATTATTATTTTAAGTTGATAACAATACTGCTAATTACATAGTATCATAAAATACCAATAAACGTATGCAACCATTTAATTTATTTGCAAAACCATCAAAATCAAAACGCCCCAATACACCAGATTCTCCATATCACTTATTCAAACCCACCAAGCTCACCCCAGGATCAACCAAAAAGCCCCTCAGCATCTCAAAAAAGCACTTTAAAATTCAGCATCTTTCCTCCACCATCCCACCCGCACCGCTCGCCTGGTACACCGATATCCGGATTACCGCGCATCAGATTCCAGCTCTCTCCTACACCCATACACACATAGCATCTTACGCAGCGAGCAAGCCTAGATGTATTCCACGCTTGAAGCGCTCGTCGCTTCTCCCGCGGGTGGCGCTCCTCCTTTCACGTAATAAGACGATGCGCAGCCTGCATTTTCCTCGGCGATTGATCCCACCCCATCCCGCCTTTATCCCGCGTTCGCGCTTTGATTTTGCACTGAGGGAGCGCGCGCGCACACAGGGGATTTGGCTCGGTGAACTATGCGCGCAGGGCTTAGCTTACCACAGCGGGCTTCCGGCCTGATTATGAGCGAGCGGTTATCGGAGAGGATGCGCGGCTGGTGGTGCTCAAAGACGCGAGCTCTGGAGCCGGCTCTGCGGGAGCTTTTTTCAGGGAGGGCTCTCGGGATGTGTCGGGGTGGTTGGTAATGGATAATAGCGGATGCGTTGGATCATCGATGTTGGAATATTTAATCATTGGGATTTTCTGGGTGGTTGGAGAAGGTGAGGTTTAATGTGACTATGCTTTTTTCTGTTGAGGAAACTTTGTGGATATTTTTGAATGATTTTCGAAAATGGTGGGTTTTTTAGAGGTTTGGCTTCCGTTTTTGAGGAAGTTCGCTCATGAAGCCTTTGATCGTAAAATTCCTTTGACGAAGTCACGCCGCTCTGAACTTCAAAGGATGCCGAAGTTACGGAGGACCGCTAAAAGTATATTTCTGCCTTACATAATTTTAGGAATTTGCAAATTTTTAGATATTTGCTAAGAAACTATTATTTCGAAAATCACACTTACAAGACTAGTCAAGATATGAATCTAAATACAATCGCACGAAATTATTGCTAGTACTATTCTACTGTTATCGAGCTTTAAAACCTCATTACTACTCCAGAAAGACGGGAGCGCCCGGGATCGTAGGGCAAAAAGTTTCGTGAATTAAAAATGATAGCGTCATTTCAGACACATTCCAAAGTAGTTAGAATTCAGCCCCCGAAGAACTTTGGCGCTCGCGCGGAATTCCGAACTTTTACGACCATCTGTTAAACTTTTTAGAAACGACTACAGTCCAAAGTGACGTCTGCGTTCCCAGTTTGCCGAACTTTTCACTGTGCCACGTGTATTTCACTTTTCCCCCTCCAGTCCCCCGTCACTCGCTCAAATTTCCGACGCGCTGCATCATCGAAGACATCAGTACTTTCCGCTTCCTCTCTCACGCAAAGAAGAGAGAAAAAAGGTATCGCTCGCATTGAAATTATCGACAATATATGCAACATCGACTAGGGGAATATCGATACAGCGGAAGCGCGCGATTTATGGCAGTAGTTTGCCGCGCGTATACGCCGAACGCGCGCTTCAAAGCAAATTAATGCGAGAGAAGGGATATAGCGAGCCGAGAGGCTTAGTACGGCGTAGTTCCCGTCTTCGAGGATGATTAAGAGCGAACGGATATCGATTTGCCTAGAATCCTTCGAGCGACGACTCTCAACTTACGCTCCCACACACACACACATAACTCACTCTCTCTCCCCTTCGCATATTTTCGATTGTCTCATAACCATCCGAAATCGTAAACCCGTCTAAACACTGTTCAATCGATCGTGTTTGCACGGCCAGCGCGTGTAATTTGGAATTGTCCTATGGGAATCGCGGTTGAGCACCACTGCTATTTACAGGGCAGATCCGGCCTGGGCTGCGAATTAACGAAGCGTCATGCGACTGTCGCGCGCGACTAAATTATGACGCATTCGCGGTTTTTCCGAATTCCCGTTCCTCTGGAGGTTCGCATTTTGCGCGGCACAAAAGGGGGAGGTATCTCATTATAAATTTATGTGAATTATTGCGAGGCGCGTATATATGCAGAAATGTAAAACGGGCGTTCAGTATTTATGCATCGACGCGGTGGTTATATCGAGAGATTGATTTTGTTGAGATTAATTTATAAGAGGACGCTCGTTTTCTGATTGCGCATGCATACTTTATCGTCGCTAAAATTTCTTTTCTTTTTTATTGTTAAATTTTCTCCTACATTTTTTATGTATTTGTTGATTTTTTACCGAAAAAACATTCATTTACTTGCGTGTAATAAATATTCATTAAAATTACTGTGAAAAATAGCAAAGATAGTTTAGTGATATGTTCTAAACATACATGTTTACACTAATTGTGGGAGTCCGGATCATTGATTCTGTTCATAAACTATAGGATATAAATTACATGCCATATCCACAACTCTCGTATTTCGGACATTTAGACCGTACTACTATGGTTTATTTTATCTAAAAATAAGTTTCAATATGTTATCTGAACCTGAGACCTAGAATCATAATTATAATAATTTTATTAAGCTCGAATACAAATAATTCATTAATTGTGTTAAAGGAAATTAATTAATTGAAATTTCAATTCCTTTTTTAAACAATATCTATCAGGTTAGTAATATGATTAAATAATCGTCGATCGTAAAAAAATGTTATCAAACGCTTTATTTATCTCTGTAAAATATTTCGTAAATTCAATTAACTTTATCACTAGATTCAATAACACCTTTTATTATACACAAAGAATAAAATTAATGAAAAATTTAATCAATTACATTTTATATTTTGTAGGTCATACTGGTGCCCCATAGCCATACGGATCCAGGATGGCTAAAAACGTTCGAACAGTACTTTCACAGTGCAACGAGAGGCATTTTAAACAACATGGTGACAAAACTGCAGCAGTGGCAAAACATGACATTTATATGGAGCGAAGTATCCTTTCTGTCGCTATGGTGGGAAAGGTGAGCAATCAAATTGATTTCAATTAAAATATTGGTTTTAAATCTAATAGCAATAGTATCAAATTTCGTTTAGCTACTGTAGTTCTAGATTATTTCACTAAGACTTTTCATCACTTACAGTAATTAAGAAAAGTATGTTACTGAAATTTAAATTAAATAGAAATCTTGAAAAATTTCCTTGTAAGAGAATGAAAATATGAAGCTAAATTAAAATATTGTTTTAATATTAACATTAACCGACTTAAACTTGAAAAAATGAAAAAATTGTAATGCCTGATTTATACACTATGGTTTCGTTATACATGCATAACTGAGCAATTTACTTTAACTTACTTTTATTGATTCTAAAAATGCTTCTATGGAATTCTTCTTTAGAATCAGGAGTCATTCAAAATCAAACTTGTATTCAAACAAATATACGCACTCCTATGCTATTCTAATCAAGATCCCTTCACTGTCACCCCTGTTTTGAATTACTCCCACTGTCTATTGATATACCTTTTGTAGGATGAGCCTATTCTGTTTTTTCAAAAACAGTATCTTTTTCCAATATGTTTTGCATTTTAATTTAGCATATAGCAGAATTGATTAATTCTAAATATATTATAATATCTAAACATTTTCAACAATTTTAACAATGTAATAATGAGTTATATTCGTTGTAACATCTGATTATTTTCATATAAAATTAATATGTATTAATCAAATTTGTTTTTTAATAAGATACAAATATTACCTTTTTATAGTAATTCAGTTGAAAACTAGCATTATTAACTTTATACAAAAATAATATCTTTAGGTGAATTAACATTTTAGTGTTCTGGTGCATTGATGTTTAACATTCTAGTGCAATGATTTCTCATAAAAAAGCTCGTGGTTATAAAAAAAATCTGCTCCAAGACTTAAACGTACCAAATCTATACCATTGTCTGGGGCAAAAAAAATGATTTAAAAAATGGAGGTTTGTAGATGCAGGGAACACTGAGACAATGGTGGTTAAAATTTTAACCCTAAAAGCACGATTTAAATCAAAAAGTGCAATAAAATCATAGTTTATACAATAATTGTAAAATTTTTAAGGTACCTAACGAAAGATTGGAAAGAATAAAAATATTATTTAAATATATTAATTTTAATTCAGAGTGGCCATATTTCTAGCATCCGTTTTATACGCATTTTTTGTCATTATCGAATACCACTCCCACATGATATACGTATAAAAAAAATGTAAAAAAGAACAGGAGTAACTAAATTGCAATCAATCTTGAATGACGTCATTAATTCGTGTTTTGTTATTGATCTGAAAATAACCAAAATTATTGTACAAAAACAGATTTTTTTCCCGAAAAAGACTGGTTTTGATTTGTACTAAATTTAATCTGCACAATAAATTAACATTATTATTAAATCCATGAACGTAAATTACGCACTTTTGATCTTACTGTCAATTTCTTGGAACAAAGATTGCAGGAAAACAGATTTTTGATAAAAGTGAATTTTTTGTAATTTTTTTTCCAGCGCCCATCCAACGAAAAAAATGATAGTGAAGAGATTAGTAAAAGAAGGCCGTTTGGAAATGACAACAGGTGGATGGGTTATGACTGATGAAGCAACATCGCATATTTACGCTATGTTGGATCAACTTATTGAAGGTATATACAAATTATTTCTTATGAATTTGTGTAATATTTGGTATCCAAAGGTATCTAAAAATAGTAGATGAATTTAACGCTTCAAAAACTAAAATTATAATAATACTTGATCGAGTATTGCTATAAAAAATATCGAAGAATTATTTAATACTAGCACATTGCACGCGCTACATACGCCTGCTCATATTTTCATAGTTATAGTAAACAAACCTTAAATGTCAGCAGTAAATAAAATCAATCCAATAAAATTAAAAAAACAGAGGCCAAACTATTTTGATAACAAAGTTCAGGCATGGATATTTTATAAAGTGAATTGTGATGAATTTCAGTTTATATGAATAAAGTCAGCAACTTTTTACAAAATCTATGTTTAAGTCCCATAGATATTGCGTGTTAAAACAGTAATCAAATAGAAAGAAACTCGAATCGGATCAAAGTGCAAGATAAGATTTTAGTTTAAAGATTTAAAATTTCTTAATAAAATAAAAAAAGTTTTTTATATTGTTAAGTAGTAAATTTCAGAACTTTAAGTAATTGTTGCAAAAAACTTTAACTTTGTTGCAAAATAAAGAAAAAAATTATAATAAAAGTGTAAATATTATTAAAAATTATTTTATATTCCAAGATAAATTAACTACAACCTATAAGTAAGAGAAAATTTAATCAAAAATTTTAACACTTGTACAAGATTGAACTAAATAAGACAATTATCTTGCCACCTAATTACCTGACTGCGCTACAAATAACTAATTTACCAACTGAAATAACGAGAAAAAAAAAAAAAACTAGTGAATCAGCTTCGCGTGCGTACACCGAATTTTCAGTCTATTCATTTCGAAGCAGCGCGCATATGCTGGCGGCTACGCTCTCTCATTCGACAACTCTTGACATAGTTAAAGCCGTGCGTGCACTCCTTGCCTGTTTCTTTTTTTTCGCGACGAAATACGAATGCGGATGTCAAACGCACGTTGACGAAAAACAGACTACTGCGCGATGGAGGCACACTTTTTTTTCATAAAGAGCCAGCGCAATAGACTTGCTGCCTTTGCTAGTATGCGATATTGAAAAAATTAAATCTCTGACTGCAGCTGCACGCTTCGCGGATGGTCGAGCAGGCAACGTATTACTTTTTTCACGCTTCCGGATTTGAACAATTTAATTTGAGTTTACGGTGCTATAGGTTTACAGGGATCGTTACATGAAGAGATAAGCAAATAATGAATTAAATATAATGGTTGTCAAGAACGCATTATTTTTTTATTCTGATGCATAAATAAGAGGGTCATAAACTGAAATAATTTATTTTATCAACCCAGAAAACATTGACAAGCTTACTTTTATCTGAACCCAAAATTTATTAAACCATAAATTACTGGCGGCAATCTAAAACGACGCCAACGACCTTCTGACTCATTACAAATCCAACCTTTCTCCATTTTTCAAAAGCTCCATCCAATTCCTGAAGCGCTAAGCCAGCCTGCGCGACCCTACAACAATACCCTCGCGCTCCTCGTAATCGCGTATGCTTAAGTACACGCGCGGAGCTTTGTGCCGCCGGGAAAGAACGTAAAAGCCCACACGAGCGGTGGGCTTGTGTACGGTATGAATAAAGAAAGGAGCAGCGACGTTATTGGTCCCCGAGACAAAACATTTCAGACGCGGCCTCATATCCAATGCAATTCAACCGTAATGGCGACGCGGCCTTCTAAGCTCTCTCTCTCTCTTTCTCTCTCTCTCTCTCTCTCTCTCTCTCTCTCTCTCTCTCTCTCTCTCTCTCATTTGCATGGAAACGGCGAAAACGTACTTTCGTAGCGAGTTATAGGCCGGAGGTGCATTGGTGATTGCGCTTAACGCATGCGTCGCTATGTTCGCTGCCTTTTTTATGACAGAATTTCCGAGTAAAATTATGGGTGATATTGTGTGAATATTTTAACGATTGAAAGTTGCGGGAAGGAGCATGGATAAGACTTGAAGAGAGCTTTTTCAGATTTCGCATATTTGCATTTATCGCGCGCGCGTTTGTGTGTGTGTGTGTGTGTGTGTGTGTGTAGTTTATAGTGATTTTCTAAGAGGTCTTAATTTCTTTAAAAAAGAGTACGATTTAGTTTTCAAAATATTGTAGTTATAATCTCAGATCTTATTTATATACACTAAAACTTTTAAATTATAAATATAGTAATTTACTTATAACCGAATATTCAAACTTACCTCATGCGAACAGTATTATCTCAACACATGTACAACTGTCTTCAACCTTTTTCAATTCAAAACTGTCCCATATTTTCGATACACTCGCCGAACAAACTTCAACGGCATTCCAATCGCCGATCCTATCCACGCGCCCTTATCTCTCTCAAAACACGCCAAAACACCTTGCAACTAGGTCAATCGATCCATTATCACTCAACACGCAAAAGGTTGAACCGCACTCCGACCAGCAGCAGCAACAGCTCGCATCAGGCATGCAAAAATAGTCATGAAAGCTCCGCATCATTTTTTTCCTCCCTCCCGCTAGTCCAGCGCGGAACACGTGCGCCAACACTATACAACAAAACGAACGCAAGTTTCGGGGAGCGCAAGATCGCGCGTAAAATGCAAATCGCTCGCGCGCGCTGCATATGCATGCGTGCCTGTGCGGCCTATTTTACGAATCCGAATTCGCGGACGCGCGGCAAGCCATTTCCAGGCTGGAGGATGTATAGGGGAGAGAAGGATGTAGGGAGAGAGTGAAAGGGAGGCAGAGAGAGAGAGAGAGAGAGAGAGAGAGAGAAGTGGAAATTCGTTGGAGCAAAATGGAGAGTATCGATTGGTGGTTACGTGTTGTATGGATGTCCCAAAATGGTTGGGCTTTTATAAGAATGATGGAGACAAAATAATAGGGTAATTCTTTATTTTTGCAGGTACTTGCTTTTATTAAATGGTTCTACAGTACTACTGTAGACTAACCTGTACTTAGAAAATCGTGACAATTTGAATATTATCAAATATATTTATTTTTATTTTGTAGATTACTACGTTTGGAAGGTTTAAGTTTGTGCGAATACAAAATTTGTTGATTAATTGTTCAGATGCATCTATTAATAGTGTAAAAATGTTTATATTTCTAATTTACAATTGGAATAACTGTAACAATCAATGAGAACTGACTGTGAAGTTATTTCAAATACAAATTATGTATATTATGTATAGTTTAATGCAGTAACCAGCGGTGAAAAGGATAACCAGTTAATATCTTGAAATAAAAGTATAAAGATATATTAATTATCATTATAAACATAATTACGAACAATAAAAGTTTTAACTGAATATAAAGAGTTTATATTTTTTATCTATGAAATTGCGATAAAAAGAATTAGCTACTGACGAAATCGTAAATTTAAGAGGTATTTTTACAATTGTTTACATTTTGTAAAGAAACTAAAAAATTTATTTTAGTTCGATAAAGAAGAAAATAAAAAAAAACTTAAAAATAAAAAATGTTTTTTACGTTTCACGGACTTTGAAAGTTATTTTTCAAGCGCTTTTTTGATCATTGAGTAGAAACTATTTTTCATCATGTTATTGAAAACTGCATCTGAGTCTTTCAGCCACATATGCAAGTGACGCAAGGCTCAAACGGAGATAAAATGTTATATATGTACAAAGCGACGCATTGAAATAAGCTTCTGAAAAACGAGTTACCAAACATTTTCAAACTCAAATAAAATAAAGAAAGTACATAAACGTCGACACTTTTTCCGAAAAATGTATTTCTATTATTACCTTTCTCCAAATCCGTAAACCCTAAAAATCTCCAACATAAAAATCTCCTTCCCAAAATCACCGTGAATTTTCCTTTAAATTTCCGACAACCACAGCCGACATTCACAACAGCCTTCCCACCAAATTCCCACATTCCCTTTCTCACCTCCTTTTCTTCCTCTACCCACAGCCACTCTCACTCTCGAATAAAACCGAACGGACAATACGCCGAGCCGGCTTTATTCCCTCTCTATCCCTCCGTGCAACCGTCCTTCTTCGTTTCGCGCCGAATGCAATTATCGGCCGGGGCTAAAAATGCGCCGGATTAGCGAAAGTTTCTCGCGCGTTTATTGCGGCCCCCGCCGCCCACTAGCGGATCATGCAAATCGACTGGCGCCTCCGACGTATATATGATGCATTGCCGACGAAAATCCCCGGGCATTATCATTTCGCGCGCTGATTGGTTTTTGTTTCGAGGCCGGGCTGGGGGGAGATTTGTCGAAGGCGGATTGGATTCTAAAGTGACTGCCGAAGCGCTATTCTGCGATTAATGATTTATCGAGCGAGCTTAGGCCTGCGGTTTAGTTTTGCATTCGTAGATAGCGTTTGAGGATTGGATTGTTTGAGCGTTTATTAGGTTGGTTTTAAGTTTGGATGTGTTTGTGATCGTATTATAACTATTAAAACTTTGAAAAAATTTGATAATTTATGATCGAGAAATGAAAGATAAAAACAATCAGTGCTTAAACTGACTTAAAAGATAGTTGTGTTATAAGCTAACATTTCAATTTTAAATGTCCCATTCAATTAAAATTGATCTAAATAAAAAACTATCGTAAAATTTTTGTTTCTAAATTCCTAAAATTCAAGAAAATCCTTCAAATTCTTTTTTTTTCAATTCTATGCCATTAGACTTTCGATACCCACACGAAAAACTTTAAAATCGAATTAAACCTATTTAACGCTTTGGTAATCCACAAATTAAACCCGCACCTTACGCTTTCAATAAAAGCAGCGGCCTTTGAGTAAACAGCCTAATGAAACAGTCTCAAACGAGCGTATACAAAAGAATTACCGGCTCCCGACCTCCTGAAAAAGAAGGGCTCTGTTTTCCTTACGCCAGTCCGCGCAAAGGAAACAAAAAAAGAAGCCAAACAATGGCGATGCAAAGGCCAGCCTCGTCTGTAGATATCCGCAAGGTAATTAAAATCTCCCGGCGCGCAGGTAAACCACTTTCAGTAGCTCGCGGCGAGCGCGCGAGGAAAAACAATGTTGAGCATTTTTAAAGCAAAATTTCCTCTGTCGCCCGGTACTGTACACAGGCGCGGACAAAGCGAGTGAGGCCGGACCAAGCGCGCGATTGGAACGCGCTGGAAAAGACGGGCGGGAAAATTCGAGGAAAAAAGAGCCGGCGGAAAATGGAATAATAAGAGCAAAAAGCAGGAAAAGGGAGCTGACAAAAGCGAGCGCGGGGGTGAAGCAGCCGGGGTAAAAAGGAGGAAAAGAAAAATAGGAAATAGGAGACGGCGGGACGTGAAAAAAAGGCGAACTCGCAGGCGGAAAGTGGAAAGACATAAGGTAGCGAACGAGAGAGGGAGAGAAGCTACCTAAGCTGGAAAAGAGAAAGGGTTGCAGCTACACGCGCAAACGTCCGAAGTCGTCGTCCATTCGCTTATTTATTTCACGGACTGGAATTAATTAGGTGTCGAGCTAACTCGTATAAACGCGCTTTTCCGGGATTAGCGCTAGCTGTTTCTGTGTCTCGCTGAGCGCGCGTCCCATGCGGGGGGGGGGGGGGGGCCCCCCCCGGCGGTTTTTTTAATGGCGCCCGGGTTTTTTTAATCAAACTGCTCGCCGACGCGCTCTCCTTTATTTTCTTGTCGCCTGCACGCGCGGACGTTCGTTTTCGCTTTTACGATGCGTCGATTATGAGATTTACGCGTGAGACGCTTTTTTCGCGCTGGGAAGCCGGGAGCTGTGAATTTGTAGATCGGCAATTGCTGGGTTATGAATGGGGAGCGTTTGGATGTAGGGATTTGATCTAGTTGGAAAATTCTAAAAACTTCGTTTGTTATAGGGATAGTTTATTTTTTATTTTTTAATCAAACTCAGAAAAGTGGTTTTTAAAAGTCTATATTCCTTAGTTTTAGAAGTTTCAAAAATTGAATTTTAACTTAATTGTGACTTTAATCTTGATTTTAACGCTATTAGCTTCTAAAGTTTTTATTTACAACAAATGACATAAAATAAACTTGTATTGTTGGATTATTATTTTACTAATTTCAAAAATGTATATATTTGATTATGTATTTTGTAGTATACATTTTCCGACTAAATTTAGTAAATTCAGTTCAGTACATCTCGTTCCATTTAAAAGGAACGTAATAGTTGAGAAGTACCGATGAAATCACTTACCGATTTCCGAATGAAGGAAGAAAATGAAAGGCGAGAAATACGGACGAGCGCATCGACAAATGGACGAATCACACGCTTGGCTAGGCCACCTGTACAAGTAAAGATAATGTCGCTTGCAATTGGGTTGAAAAATTTCTTTACTTTTTAAAGATTATATCATGTATAAAATATAATCGCCCCATTGTTTATAATTATTGAGAAGTTTTAAGTACAATAAAACACGGTTAACAATAATAATTCATAATTCATAAATCGTTTAAATTTACATTAAGTTTTATGTAAAATAAATACGTAATTAATACTTTTAAAAAAAGTTCTTTTTTCATAAAATTTACGTAATGGAATTAAAAGTACGAAAGTCATATTGGTATGACAAAAAGCGTATTCTTTTACAATGTTGAATCAAAGTTTAAACTGATGTAGGTTATTCAAATTTACACGTTCAAAAGTGATGAATTTAACGAATTTTTACGTTTTTTTATAGGCTTACGAAAATTTATCGTCATTTTATACGCAAATGAATTTTGTTATTTGAAGAGTAGAAAATTATGTAAAGTTTATGTTGAATTGCAACTTCAACTACAATATTTTTTGTTAATTATGGATAAAATGACGAAAACCTTTTAAGTCTAAAAGAATAAAAAATGAGCTGAAAATTTAATGTTTTTATTTAGTCGAGCAAACATCATTATTTCGCGGATTTGTGTTAAAAATCCGTAATTAACAATTAATATAATTTCAATTTTTAATGTGAAACACCGACATTTAGAAGAATTAAAAGTATTTTATTAAATAATCTTTATACAGTCATTTCATAACATTATAATCTCTTACATATAAATATACATAAATATATATATCTCTTACATATAAAAATATAAGATTATCAAATTGTCATAAAATAAATAACACCACTAAACCAAAAACCCTTAAAATAATTAAACCACAACAGCAAAAGAACTAACTTTTTATCACCTCCGCCCAAACAATAAACCCATCCCCACACCCCATCCATCCAAAAAAAGCTTCATTAAAACCATCCCCGTCACTGTGCCATCACACGAGCCGGCTTAATTTTTTAACGAGCCCCGCGGCGACGCAAAGGCCAGCGGCAGCGTGAACTTGACGAAAATTGCTTTCCGCCGCGCGCGCGCGCCCTCACGTCGTCGGCTTGATTAGAAATGTGCCCAGGCCTCGAAAGGGAAAATGGAGAAGGCCGTAAAGGCCTCGCGTGCGACCCAGTTTCGGGATTGCGCGGGCGGCCGTATACTTTATTGTTTGTTTCCGAAAAGAGAGACGCCGAGAATCGCGCCCCCGCGTGGCGCTAGGGATTGGAGAACAAGAGCGACGACTCGGCCGCTCGCGAGAAAAGCGGCTCTCGCGGGATTTTACTTCGAGGAGAATTGGATGTGGAAAACGTTTGGAGTTTTTGGAGGGAAGGAGGGATGGGAGGGTAGAGTTGTGTGTAATTTAATCGGCTGGGTGACGTGACTTGCTTTGAGAGATTTAATTATTTTTTTGGGTTTTGGTTAGCAGAGGAAAGTTGGCTTGGTTATTTTTTTGATGAGTTTTCTTGAAGGCTTTTGCGCATTCTGAGTATTAATGGAAATTAGAGCTTTTTTACTAATCTGAAACATTTAATCAAGTGTTAACATTTTTATTTCGTTTTTATTACTGCAAAAATGTATTGTTTTTCAATGTTACAAGCTTATCTTTTCAACTGCTGGATGTGAAATAGAAAAAGACATAAACTACTCTTACGGACATTTATGTCATCAGATTAAGCCAGTTGCATCACTTTGCAAATAAACGGCTCGCGTGTAAGCACTTTCTGATGCTGGCGATCTATTAATCTCTTTTAATCATTTGAGATTGCTTTAAACTTACTTAAATTCTTATTCTCTTAAGATTGTTAAGTTAGATCTTTAAACGTCTTGCACAACGTTAATTAATGAATTTAGCTTTCGCAAATTCTATCAGAAAGAAACTTATTTGAAAAGCTACTCTACTTTTACAAAATCGCCCTAAAGCAATAAAGATTCTGTAAATATCCAAAGTACACTCGAACGACCACAACGATATCTTCTACCAACTAATCGTTTTACCCCAAACAAGCTAAATTCGCGCAAATCGAAGCGCCTTTTAAGTGCCGCCAGCACCAGCTTGCACTTTTTCCTCCAAAAGAGCCACCCCCGTCAATACCCCAGCACCGTTATCGCAACAGCAAACACCGCTCCCAGAAACTCTCGAAAATTCCTACACCCCAACCAAAAGCTCGTTGCGAATCGTGCCACTCGCATAACCAAAATTGCTACCGTCAACTCCCATATAATTTTCAAGTTTCGAACCCACTCCCCGTAAAGTAAATATTTCCAGCTCCCGGCGTTTGCGCATACACTCACGCATAGCCAGCCACTTCCCTGCGCAGCATAGATCAGATTCCAGGGCGCTTAGCCGTGATTTTGCCGTTAAGGGCCGAGCACGCGTATAACAATCCTAAGAGACACTTAGCTTAACTGCGAGAGGCGCGCGCCTCAGATGCGCTGCCAGCACAATGGCTGCTGCTGCTCTCGGTGGATACAGCGTCGATGCGTTAATTTCGAAATGCTATATTCTCGGGGAAGATGCCTGAGCTTATATCGCTTTAGCCCTGCCCTGAGAGCCGTGACAAGATCAATATTAGACACGAGTATGTGCGAGAACCTTGTCATATTTACCCTTAATTATTAACGCCGTTTACACCGCGAGCTTTCGGAGTTCCTCGAGGTTTAGAGCTTCCGAAGCTTCAAGCACGCTTGAAGCTTTTTTAATATGATTGGAAGGGTAAGTGGATTAAGTTATTGACGGAATGGTGGGTGGTTGTTGGAGTTTGTCTTTGGGTTATAAGTGGGCTTGATTGGTTGCGTCAAACGTAATCTGATTGTTTATTTGTTTATTAGTGGAAAAGTTAACTGCTTGGATAAACGTTGTCTTGCAAGCCTAACGAACTGATTTTCGTTCCAAACATTGCGTTAAAATAAAATTCTGGCAAATTAAAAGTCGAAAGTTACTTTTTGTTCGGAATCCTCTCCAAATTATAAAGGCACCTACGGATACGGCGATTACAAAAGCACGTGCGGATACAGCGATTAATTATTCTCGCCGCTCATTAATTACGGAAGACGCCACCTTCGCTCTATATACCTCAGCCTAAAAAAGCTCCTTCCCTCTCCGCCAGCTTCGCGGGACACTTTACGGGCAGATAAATTTTCTTTCAACCTCCACGAACCTCCTCAAAATTGGATTAGCCCCCGGGAGCCGCGCACTTGGCGCCCTCCCACCCAACATTCCATGGGAATATAGCGAAAACTCCCCGGCAGCCGCTTCAACTTCGTTAATGCACACACATGTCGCGTCTAATGAGTTATAATCAGCCGGGCCTGAGTGTAGTTTAATGGTTTGCTCTCACCCCTCTCTCTTCTCCTTTCGTTGATAAACTTTGATTCGCCCTCTGTACGGTTCCGCGCGTGCGTTTTGACTTTTCTGATTAACGATGTTGGCCCGGAACTGCTAACTCTGGAGCGCGGACGTTAATTATTTCGCCGAGAGTCGCGATCGCGTTTATTGACTGCTGGGCTGAGCCAGATGAATAAATAACGCGCGATCGCGCGGAATTGTACCGATTAATTTTCTTCAATTTTGAGATGTGTGATGTTAATTTTGGAGGAATGTTAATTTTGGTTTATTGAATGTTTTAAATCCGTGAATAAAAGTGTCTTTTTATTATATTTTGTTCATATTTAGCTTCACTTTCTTTCTATGTTTTCTATGCTATTTTAACTAAATGAATCATTATCCAGACGAGTTTTTCTTTCTAAACTTTTATTTGACTTTTGGTGTTGGAAAAACTTCAGAACTTTTAAGAGAAGAGCATCATTCTTTTTCGCAAAAGTTTTTCAGTTAAAAGTGTCGTTTGCATTAATAAAGAACTTTCAGGAATAAAAAACGATTGAAAGTGTTGATAACATTAAGATTATCTCAGAATTAAAAAAAATATTATATTAAGATTCAAAAGTGGTTTTACAAGAATAATATAGTCAAAAGAAAAATTATGAAATGGAACGCTATCTTAACT
>JAPYZA010001749.1:0-20452 GCA_030522685.1 Eupelmus azureus
GAGTGTCCAGTTATCTGCCTTGGATCAAGGAGCAGATGAAGCTGTACAATGATGTACTGTAGTGGGAAATCTTGTTTGAGTTCTTGAATGTTGCATAGCTGAGATTTGTATTTTAGCCGTATCTAAATTACGACAAAGATATATTGTTATAAAAAATTAAAATATAACTTTTACTTGTTAAATTTTATTATCCTTTCTCTAATCCAAATGTTATTAACCAAACTAATTTTTTTTTTAATTAAATCATGTTGTAAGTATCATCAATTTTACGAAAACGAAACTTTATACTTTTATAATTTAACGAAAACAATATACCTTTATATATTGGATGGGAAAAACAATTTCGAAAGCAAAACTCCTCAAAAATGTCGTGCCTATCCTATAATTTTTAACTTTTTTAAAAGGTTATAAAGTTACAACAACGTATCGAATTAGGAATACAAAACAAATTAAAAATGAAAATTATTCACTTTTTTAAATATTTAAGAAATTAAAATATTAATATTTTAATAATAATAATTATTATTATTGCATATTAAGATTGTAAGAATTAGATATAATTTTCAAGCCATGCTTTTCTTCCCTGTAATATGTGTAGGATGGTATGGAAAAAAGCCATGCTTTTCTTTCCCGTAACTAAATTTTTATTTTTAATAATAACCATTACAGTGATACAAATATAAAGCTTTCGTTGACCACTTTCAATAAATTATTAAATTTATTTTATTAAATATTTAAATTTTTTTATCAATTAATTGAATAAATATTATGAATATCAACTTATGCATTAGCCGGTGTTAACTTTATAAAATGAAAATATTAAAATGTAAAATACATCTTAAAGAGCTTATTTAAATTTTTTATGCAAATTTTAATTTTCCTATTTATTAGTTTGATATGAATAAATTTAATTTTTAACTTTTACCGTAGAAAACAATATTTTATCGCATTATTATCAATTTTAAAACTAAGTTTAAAATTGATTTACGGCTATACTTATGTATAATCATTTTTAAAAAATAGAATTTTAAAATATGAGAAATATAAATGGTTTTTCAAAAATATTATTTCTAAATTGATCTTCCGGTTTTGATAAACTTTATGACAGAATGGGTTTAAAACAACCATAGTTTTATTTAAAGTTTCTAAATCTAATTCAAATTTTCTTATTTTGAGAGCATCATGAAACAACTCGTACTTATATTGTGTGCACTGTCAATTGTAAAGGGTAAGTGTTTTAAAGCATTTATTGAAAAATTGCTACTGATTCTTGTTCAAAAAATCGATTGTGTTATATACCTAATAATATTATTAATGGGCACGCTTTCATACATTTAGAAATTTTAGTAATCAAACTTTTTATGCAGGCAAGGAAAGACTTATCCTCAATGGAAGACCAGCTATAGAAGGACAATTTCCTTATCAAGCATATTTAACTGCAGTCAAATCGCGCCCGTACCAGGCGTACTGCGGGGCCTCGATCATCCATAAGCGTTGGCTCCTCACAGCTGCTCACTGCGACGTCACGTAAGAGTATATTGTGTACCAAGGGCGTAAAGTGAGCTTTTTTAGACCGAGTGTGGAATTTGCAGTAAGAGTCGAAGGCGAGTGCATTTGCGTGCCGAAGACAACTACTGCAAAAACACGAGGTCAAAAAAGGTTACTAGCCCTTGGTGCACACTATATTTTTAGTAACTCATGCATTGATTTTTGCGCTTTTTGATATACCTAAAAAGCGGGTTTAAAGTTATCGTTTTTTCGTCATGTCAACCTCCAATCGTTTGAGAAGTAAGCAACTTAAGAATACGAAAAAAACATTTAAATACAATTTTTATTTAAAATAGTAATCTTACACATACGTCATTTTTAAAATAATAAACGTTAAAGTTAGTTTTGAATGTAAAAATTCGGAGCGGGCGGAAAGAACATTAGCGCCCGCTGCGACGCACTGGTCCAAAAACGTTCACTTTAGACCCACATTTTAAGTATCAAAAAAACGCGAAAATCGTGCATATGTTACAAAAAATACTTAAAATATCTTGTATTGTTGCACAAGTAGTCTTGGCTTGCTTTACTAACTAAAAGGTATTTTAAACAGAAACAATAATACAGTGCCTAGCATTATTTTGGTGGGTACGATAAATGTATACAAAAACAGAACAAAGTATGAAATAGAGAAATTCATAATACACGAAAGTTATTCAGTAAGTAACTCAAAAGTGTTATATAGCATATGCAATTTAGAAAATGAAGTTGTTTACGTAGTATATTTTTTATAAAATACCGTATTTTATTATTCATAATTCAATTTTTAGAAATCCGACCGGCAAAATGATATTGCTTTAATACATGTTAAGGAGAACATTAAATTCAATAATTTCGTTAAGCCAATTAAATTATCAAAAGAACTTTCAGTCAAGTGTGGGAGAAAAGTAGCAATTATCAGTGGTTGGGGAGAGGATGTAAGTTTTTATTACCGATTTTTGTAGTTATTCCATATTAGTCCAAACAACAAAATAAATATTTAAGTTTTACAGAAGGATCATAAGCCCAATTTTTACCTCAATTATATCTTAGTGCAAATAGTTCCACAGTCCGAGTGCAGAAATGTTTACATGGAAAAAGAAAAAATACATATAAATGAGACTGATATTTGTACCTCAATTCATAAAGGAAAAGGTGCATATTATGTAAGTAAATGAATATGATGATATTGCACATTGTTTAGATTTATCGTTAATTTAAATGTAGGCCAACATTTTCTGTATATTTTTCGCAGAGAGATTCAGGGGGACCTGTAGTCGTCGGCAAAACACAGGTTGGTATCGTCAGTTTCGGTATTGAAGGATTGCCAAATCTGCATACGAGAGTCTCCAAATTTCTTCCTTGGATCAGAAAACAAATGAAATTGTACAATGATAAACTATAATAAATGTTATGTCAAATCGTGAAATTCGTCTTTGAGTGAATAAACGAAAACTGAGTTTAATAAAAGATACTAAAAGCATATTTTTCACCATATCCTGGCCGAAAATACCACATTCGCTCCCGGCTCAAAATCACGAGTGATATTTTCGGCCCGGGTATGGTGAAAAATAGTATACGCACCACGGGAGGAAATAATGAAAGCCTCAGATCGCATGTTTATCGCCCTCGACTTCGCCTCGAGCAACAATTTACATGAGATGTGGGACTTTCCTTACTTTTCCTCCTTAGGTGCGTAATATACTATTATTCCCTAGGAAATAAAGTATTTTATTCCTTTCAAATTTTAAATTTGATATTTAAGAATGTAAAATGAAATAAAACATAATTTGTCACTAAATTTAATTATTTTTACAGTTGAGTCGGAAATAAAACATTATATGCAACTCGGGAATAATTCTTCATGTCAAAAAATATTAATTATTTAGTTATTTAAAACTAATTGTACAAAATTAATTACAATAAATATTAAATAATTATTTGAAACTAATCTTACATAACTAATTATAGTAAATCTTAAACAGTTGTAAGTAAAGCTACATATTCTTAGAGCTCATAAATATTGCAGTTTTTATTTTGAAATTTCACAAGACTAGGCGTCAAAATCAAGGTTTTATAAAAATACTTTTTTTCAAACCTATCCAAGTCTCTTTTAAGAGCTTATACGACTGTTTGTAAAAATATTAAATTTTATTTACATATTCTTATAAAGATATTACTTTTAAAAATATAAGGGGTTGAGTAGAAATCTGTACAGAATATCATACGGGAATCCAGTAATAGCTTAATAAAAATTAATTGAATAAATTAAAAAAATATTTTTTATCTAGATAACTTTATTTACTAGATGCTGACGTTGTCTGCTTTTTTTAAATATAAAATAAACATTACTAATACGATTAGTACTGAAATAGTTACGCCGGTAAGTTAAAATTTTGTTATTGACATTTTTCAGAATTTATCGCTTTGATCACATTTTTATACTCAGAGAAGAGTCTTTTAAAAAATGACAGTAAAACTGCCATAGATTGGGAAAGTGCCAGGGAATCGCCATTTTACCTCCTGTTGTATGCATACTATTTTTTACCATAATCGGGCTGAAAATACCACTTTCGAGTTTTTGAACCGAGAGCAAAAATAGAACTTTCGGCCAAGGTATGGTGAAAATATAATAATAATAGTTAGAGGTAGAAATAATAAATTTTTGTTAATCAAGTATTAAATATTAATTAATATTAAAAATATAACATAAATTCATTTTCAAAAAGATAGATCAGCTGATCAGCTGATGGGCTTAAAAATAAAAGCTCTATAAATTAATGTTTTTACTGTCACCGTAATCTTGAAATAATTCAAAAATATTTAATAGCATATTTATCAGTTTGTCATAATCCTCTTCCATTTTTTATCTAACATATAGGTAATTTAAAATGAATTTGCGTCTATATCTGTCATACTTAACGTTGTTTGTATCTTAGAATTTGAAAACGTTTAAAATAGAATGTTAAATTTTTTTTCAAAAATATCACTTCTAAACTGCTTTTACGGTTTCAATAAGCTCAGTAACAAATTATTTTAAAACGAAAAGTTTTTTTTACTAAAAAGTATCATGAAACAACTAGTACTAATTTTGTGGGTACTTTCGTTTGTAGACGGTAAGTATTTATAAATACTTTGCAAAACATTTGAGCGTTTTTTAGTTATTTATCACGCTTTCATACATTTGGAAATTTTAGTAATCAAACTTTTATGCAGGAAAGGAAAAATTTATCATCAATGGAAAACAAGCAACAAAAGGACAATTTCCTTATCAAGCATATTTAACTCCAGCCAATTCGCGCCCTTACGTGGAGTACTGCGGGGCCTCGATCATCCATAAGCGTTGGCTCCTCACAGCTGCTCACTGCGACTTCACGTAATAATATATTGTGTACCAAGGGCGTAAAGTGAGCTTTTTTAGACCGCGTGTGGAATTTGCAGTATGAGTCGAATGCGAGCTAGCAGGAGGTCATAAAAGCTCACTAGCCCTTGGTGCACACAATATTTTTTGTAGCTCATGTATTGATTTTTGCGTTTTTTGATATATTTAAAAAGCGGGTTTAAAGTGTTCGTTTTTGCTCAAGGCAACCTCCAATAGTTTGGAATCCGAAGCGGGCGTAAAGAACTTTAGCGTCTGCTGCGACGCGCCGGTCTAAAAACGGTCACTTTAGACCCACATTTTAGGCATCAAAAAACGCGAAAATCGTGCATATGTTACAAAAAATACTTAAAATATCTTGTATTGTTGCACAAGTAGTCTTGGCTTGCTTTACGAACTAAAAGGTATTTTAAACAGAAAGAATAATTCAGTGCCTGGTATTGTTGTGGTGGGTACGATAAATATATACAAAAGTGGAGTGAATTATGAGATAGAGAAATTCATAATACACGAAAATTATTTAGTAAGTGACTGGAAAGTGTTACGTAGCATATACAATTTACAAAATGAAGTTATTTCTGTAGTATTTTCCATGAAATATCGTATTTTGTTATGCATAATTCAATTTTTAGGAACCCGACCTGCAAAATGATATTGCTTTAATACGCGTTAAGAAGAACATTAAATTCAATAATTACGTTAAGCCAATTAAATTATCAAAAGAAGTTTCAGTCAAATATGGGAAAAAATGGGCAATTATTAGTGGTTGGGGAGAGGGTGTAAGTTTTAATTACCGATTTTTGTATAGTTATTCCATATTAGTCCAAAAAACAGGATAAATATTTAAGTTTTACAGAAAGATCATAAGTCCAAATTTACCCTCAATTATATCAGGGTGCAAATAGTTCCACAGTCGAAGTGCAAAAATGCTTACATGCAAAAAGAAATTTACATAAATGCGACTCAGATTTGTACCTCAATTAATAAAGGAAAAGGCACATATTATGTAAGTAAATGAATATGATGTTGCACATTGTTTAGATTTATCGTTAATTTAAATTTGGGACAACATTTGCAGATTATTTTTTGCAGGGAGATTCGGGAGGGCCTGTAGTCGTCGGCAAAACGCAAGTTGGCATCGTAAGTTCTGGTATTGAAGGATTCCCAGATTTGCATACGAGAGTCTCCAAATTTCTTCCTTGGATCAGAAAACAAATGAAATTGTATACCATGATAAACTATAATAAATGATATGTTAAATCGTAAAATTCGTCTTTGAGTGAATATACGAAAACTGAGTTTAATAAAAAACACTAAAAATATATTTTATTCTCGACTCACCTGTAAATGCCACTTTATTGACCCAAAAAGCGGGACAAAAGTGACATTTTATTCCCTATAAAACCAATTTCCCTCAAATTTACTTTATTCCCTAGGAGGAAATAAAATATTTTAGAGGGAATAACGAAATAATATTACATTATGCAACAAGGGAATAAAGTCTAGGATTATTCCCGCGGGTGAGTTTACTGCACGAGCGAAGCGAGGCCAAAACCAAGGTTTTATAAAAATACTTTTTTTCAAACCTATATCCAAGTCTCTTTTAAGAGCTTATACGGCTTTTTGTAAAAATATTAAATTTTATTTACATATTCTTATAAACATATTACTTTTAAAAAGATGTTAAGGGGTTGAGTAGAAGTCTGTACAGAATATCATACGGGAATCCAGTAATAGCTTAATGAAAATTGATTGAATAAATTAAAAAAATATTTTTTATCTAGATAACTGTATTCACTAGATGCTGATGTTGTCTGCTTTTTTTTAATATAAAATAAACATTATTAATACGATTAGTACTGAAATAGTTATGCCGATAAGTTAAAATTTTGATATTGACATTTTTCAGAATTTATCATTTTGATCACATTTTTAAAAAATGACAGTAAAACTACCATAGATTGGGAAAGTGCTAGGGAATCGCCATTTTACCTCCTGTTGTGGGCATACTATTTTTCACCATAATCGGACTGAAAATACCACTTTCGAGTTTTTGAACTGAGAGCAAAAATGGAACTTTCGGCCAAGTATGATAAAAATATAATAATAGTAAGAGATAAAATTAATAAATTTTTGTTAATCGAGTATTGAATATTAATTAATATTAAAAATATAACACATAAACTTTGATCTTCGAAGATTTGTACTTCGAAGTTTGAAGAACCAACACTTCGAACTTCGAAGTATAAGGTCTTTGAAGCTTTGTTAATAGCCCTCGTCCACAGGCACCTATTTTCTACAACATACATATATGCATTTGCTAAAAAGCTATCTGTACTTATTCAATAATGAAAACCCCAACTCTCCAAACTCTACCTCTCTAAACCAAATAGCAAATCCCATCAAACATACCCTCCACGCCGCAGCTACCCATATAGGACACTACCAACCCATCCCACCCACCTTCGCTCGAAACAATCGCACCTCCCGGCCCGTCTCGTCAAACAATCAGCGGCTTATCGCGCTTATCGCGTCCCCTGTCCCATCCGTCGACCCACCAGCGCGCGCGTACAGGTTACAGACCCGCGCGAAAGCCGAGAGAACCAATTGATCGCGCGCTGGCAACCCAGTTTCCATGGGGACATATCGCGCAGCGGGGCTCTCACAAGTCCACACATATACCCTGCTATATACTGCGCGCAGCCCTTTTGCAGGAATGCAATTAAGCGAAACGCGAGCCAGACGCTTTGTGTCGTTCTTCGGAGGACTCGCGCTCTCTCTCTCGTTTTTTGACGAGGGAGCGCATCAGAGCTATAGAAGAGGGGGGGCTGGAATCGCGCGCGGGAGGGAAAATGGCGGCGGAGGTAACGGGACACCGACGCGATCGAACAAGACGCCATCGCCCCGCGCGCGCGCGCACGCGTGCGTGTGCGTGTAATTCGTTGGGCGTGCGGGCTGAGGAGTGCGGAGGGCTGCGGAGCGGGATGGGCTCGGCTGGGACTGTTCGACCTAGTTCGATGTTTGGAGGGTGTAGATGGCTGGGTTTGCAGGGTGAGGAGTGTGTAGGTACGGTTTATGAGGGGTTTTCATTTTTAAGTGGTGTGTATGGGGAGGATCCGAGCTTAATCTAATGATTTAGTTTTGATGTAAAGATTGGATGTAACTATGAAATAGTTTCCTTTAATTTGCAAGGAGTGAACGAGGCCTTCTGTACTTGCTTGCGTAGAAATTTAAGAATCGTAAGGACTAAGATCGGCCTATAGCTAAGAAATATGTAGGCTCTAGTTCGGGCCTCATTAAATAATGTCGAATGATTGTAATTACTTGAAAATTTGTTCAAATAATATTTAAAATTAATTTCAATAATTTAAAGTTTATATAGGTGTTTATATAGCCACTAGTTAGGGCTTAATAAAAGCCTAATTTTGGAGTCGTGACGAAGTAAAATTATTTTAGAAAAGATTTCTTACTTTTGTTCTGGAGAGAGTGTAAACCTTTGCAAAAAAGACACTATCAAATGTTTTTTAAGTAGCTTATGTGTATTTAGTATATAGCTTAATTTATTTTACACCTTCTTCTTTAATTATTGACTAATTGTCCAGTAGTTAAGCGAATTAGATTCTCTATCCACTTAAATTGAAAAAACATTTTCACTTCAATCGTATTGAATAATTGATCAATCACACCACTAATTTCAGCTATCAACATATTTCATCCTTATTATCAAAAAAACACATCTAAAATTATCAAACAAAAAAACCATTCCCGCCGGGGGCAACAAGTCCAGCCGAGCCGCAGCCGGCTATATTTAAAACAGAATTTGAATGGCATCATAACATATAGAGTTATTATTAAACGCGCTGATCGAAGGCATCGCTTTTTGTTTGCGATAGTCTCCCGTGTCAGTGGAATACACGAAGGAGGAACAGGCCGATTTGCGTTATATATTAACAGCTCCGGAGTGTCTCGACACACACGCGTGTAAGTGGCTTTAGTATCAATGACACCAGGCTCGCCGAGTAGCAAGTTACAGCGCGCCGCGTGAGAGCTGCGCCCTTTTTACTTCCGCTGCGAGAGCGGTTAAATGACCGGGGCTGGATTTTGCTGGATCTTGGAGGTTGATAGCGGGAGGGTTGGATGGGGTGGTGGGTGGATTGGGGTTTTTAATTTTAGTTGACAATTTTGGGGAGGAAAATGAGTTGATGGATAGTATTTGTTGCGGAATAAAATATATAAAAATTAATACATTTGGTCAGATGCAAAGATCAGAGCAAAGTGCACGAGCAGATCTAGTAAAAATATAGCTAAATATGAAAAAGTGAAATAATCTTATCCTTGAAAATCGAGACGAAAACGCATCTATTGCACTAGGAGTATCAGCTAGAATGCTTTCAATCGCGTCAGTCCAACGAACTCACATTCATTCGTCTCTTAAATTCTTTGTATAATAATTGAATAATCTCAATGATTGAATGGAAAATTAATCTAAATTGGAGTAATTATTTATAATTTAATGCAGTTTGAAATGGTACTTTACAATTTTGTGAATAAAATCTAGAATCCATCTAAAAAAATCGTTTACAAATTAATCTGAATGATATCAACAAATGAGTTCCTATAAAAATCAATCGCCTTAATATACGATTAACAAGAAACATTAGAAGCAGCATAACACACTTCTGCAAAATCCGCATTATACAAAGCACACGCGTCCTCCCATCCACATCTAAATCCGTCGCATCTCAAAACAGCAAATACACACAACCTTACCCAGCAAAACCCAGAATCTAAAATTATCTCCCCTCTCTACCACCTCCCAAAATCAAAGCCAACATCCCAACCATCTCACTCCCATCCATCCACCCATCATTCAACCAACCTCTCCAAAAAACCAAAAAAGCAGCTCATTCCCTCAATCATTTTCCCGATTGATCCACCGCGTCTCCACATCCGCCGCGGGGCGTATTGGGTAGATCAGAGCTCTCGAACGCAGCCCGCGCGTACGCGCTTAGATACAGACGCGCCGAGTGAAGATGTCTCTCGGCGAGGAGCAGCGGCGCGTATACGTACAAAACTGAGGCGCGGACCAATCCGAGCGCCGGCCCAGCCACGCCTCGCCCAGTCCCCCCCTGAACGCAGCCGCGCACCTTTGAACCCGCCTAGCGAGCCCCTTTTTATTTCGTCATTGCTCGGGTGATGAGATATGGGATGCGGGATGGTTTGAGCGATGGTTAGAGGTGATGAGGTATGCGTGGAAATTGTTTTCATGTGGGGATGGTTGGGTGGGGGTTTGATGATTGCTGGTGAGGTTTGTTTTTTTGGGGGAGGTGGGGAGAGGTTTTTTTGGGTGGTTTGAGGAGTTTGAGATGGATGAAATCAGTCGTAAGTGTGGTGATGGTTTTGTTATGGGTTAGAAGTTTGCGGGGTTTGAGAATTTAATGAATGTCGATTTTTTATTTAAGGGATGAGGTTCGAGACCGTATAGCAGAATAAAATGTTTCATCTACATTATATAGCGGTTATCTCACGTAAAGTCATTTTTGAATACACTTCTGAATGTATTAAATAGTCACTTGATAAAAGATATATAATAACCGTTACATTATTTAGATTAAATTTAATAACACCAATACAAATTTAATTAATTAAATTGAAAATTTGTCGAATCATTTTTTATGTTTAATTGATTCAATAAAACATTAAATTTTTTCTCAGTATAAATTACATTGTATATTATACTGTATAATAAAAACGTTTGAACATTACATTTCAAGTATCACCACCCGAACGTCTTTTTCTTTCACCACAACGACACATTTCCCTCAATCAGTTAGCAAGCTCCCGAAGTGCTTCGATACACATCTACAAGTGCACCACTTTCAAGCCTAAACGGACAATAATGAACACAACCGGAAGAGGAAAAATATTAAAATAGCCGAAAATCTCTTTGTTAAAGAGCTTCCTCTATTCTTACTGACTATAATGGACAGTTGGGCATGAAAGCCGCTTTCAAGATATTGAGCCTATCTTTCTTCGCCTGTAGATGTTTTCAAATATTTCCTCGGGCTTAATCCTTTGACGAGCGCGACGTACCTGCGCTATATAGCTTGGTAGCTATAGTCGAGTTTTCTTTGCGGTTGCTGTATATATGTATACGGGCTTGTGAGTCGCGTGGGTGTTGAGGATGGAGACAGTGTAAAAATGTGTGAAATTAAATTGTTGGGGTAATTTAGTTTTATGAATTAGATAGTAAATTTTGTCGAAATTGAATAATTATTGTTGTATTTAAATAGAAAGAGAATGTAAAGTATAATTTATGGAGTTGCGTACAAGTTTTTTAATGCTATCAAAATATTAGTGATTATAAATAAAACAAATTTTTATGATTATTGGATTCATATATTTACATGTAAGTGTTACATTTTTCATTAATAAAACATATTACATACGAATAGTATTTTATCCAAAATATTCGATAGTTTTTATTTTCTATAAAGAATTACAAAAAAATTTTTCAACTAAGTTACTAGAGCATTTTTTATTTCTTTCACAAAATAGCGTATCCGGCGGAATTTATAACCGAAATGCGTATGATTGGTTTCAAATTACATATTTGCTTCTACTCCATCAAAACAAAAGTAAGCCAAAATAATTACAATTAATAATAATTTTTAATAATTTTCTATATATACAAATGATCAAAGATTAATATTATTAGTATATATATGAAAATTATTTTGAAAAAATTTCTTTTCTGTATCTATCCTTTTATTTCGAATCTTATTATTATCGCTTGTCGAGATACCACCAAAATTTCGCCTAGAAAGAAAAACAAAACTTTTTTCAGATCTTTCCAATGTCTATAAAACCTTTTTCTTTACCTCTAAAGCTTTATCGAAGATCTAAGAAGAGATTTTGCTCCTCTTGTAGCAAGCTGTCGGTAGTGCTTTGATAAACATTAAGACTTTTATTTTTGCAATGTTTTTTTTCTTTGATAATTTCATAATAAAGCTGTATACCTTAAATGTTATTACTGATAATTTATAAATTACATTGATAATTTATAGCTATTTTTAAAGGATTCTGTCATTCCGCTAATTTCAAAAACCGAAGCGGACCATTTAAAAATTCGAAGCATTTTAAAAATTCAATGCTCGATTCAATGCGTGATTTGTAAACTACAAAACGTTGCTAAACACACGAACAGATAATACCTCAGAACTCCCCATTACTATTTTACATTAAATCCCAAAACTTAACAAAACCATTTAACACACCCACCAACACATCGCATTTAAACAATCCCACCGACCACCCAAAAACAAAACAACCCACTCCCAAAAAACCATCCCCACCCCCACCCCTCCTCACCACGGCTCCCAACCCTCCCTCACTCCTACACCCACCCCCAAAACCCCATCCCGATCCTCGACCTCCCAACCAGCCGCTCGCTCTATATACCATCAATATATACGCAGCTCTCGCTCATCCGCGCGCCTCCGCACACTCACGTCGCAGAGTTACATCGTGTGCGGCCGCTCGCGCGCGGCTAATAAACACCGGAAACAGAACGCGTCAACGTTACCTTACACCTCGCTCATTGTCCGCTCGCGCTCGCGATATATACTCCTCTCTCTTTCTCTGTCTCTCTCGCCCAACGCGCACATTCGCCTCGCGCCTATACGCGCTGTTTAGCCAATTTCGCGCCGGACGCGCTCCCGCGTATACATAGCTCCACGCTTGGGAGCACTCACACCGCCAACATCCAGCCCGATTTTTGCGGAGACATCGTACATACACAGAGAGCGCATCCGCGCGCAGCATCCGAGAGAGAGAGAGCGAGGGTAGTAGCTAACGCCCCTTAACCTAAAATCCCCGCCTCGCGACCAATAGGCGAGCTGGCCAAGGGGAGGCGAGGGAGGCGCTCCCCTCTCCCTTCGCGCCAGCGTTGGAGCCGGGAGTGAGAGAGAGAGAGAGAGAGGCAAGGGCCCGAGAGCGGAGAGACAGCACAGTGCGGAGCTCGATCGCGAGTGTGGGCGACCGGTATCATAACGGCGCCTATACCTCTCCTGTCTGTGTGCGCACGCCGCGAGTTTAAGAGAGGAGATATAGTTGGAGCGCTGATCGATCGGATTATTAGTGACGCGTGTTTTATTAGGACATAGTTAAAGAATGGATCGCCGGGTGGTTATGCGCCTGTAATATTCCGGTTACGGTATAGATACGCCGGAACCAGAGTGATATACGGATAAACAAAGTTGAGTGTGCAACGTGCAAAGTGTGACGCCGTCGAAGCAATGCAGTAGGAGCTTAATAACGCCGGCCGCCGAATGAAGCTCGCTACTCTGCGCCAGGGCTACGGCCCGACGATGATGATGTACAAGCGCTCGGCGAGCAGCACCGAGCCGTCGCTCACCGCCAGTTCGGGTTTTCTACAACAGCAGCAGCAGCAGCAGACGCTGGACAATACGCAGGCTTGCGGCCAGGAGCTGTCGGCGTGCGGCTTGCAGAGCCAGGGACTGGCTGGGATTCAGGTGGGAGCGACGGCCTCGACGACGGCGACGACGACGACGTCGACGGGGGGATTCGGAGCTGGTTTAGGGGGTCAGCAGCAGCAGTTTGAGCCGCACCAGGTTGAGTGTATCTGCGAGGCGCTGCTGCAGAGCAAGGACATCGAGAAGCTTAGTCGGTGGGTGGATGGTTTGAGTTTGAGGAGTGGGTGGTGTGTGGTTTGATTTGAGGGAATTTTTGGGGTGCGTTGGTTTATTGGTAAAAGTATATTGAAAGCGGTTGAAAACGAATTTTTAAACGGTTTTTATTTGGTTTCGCGCTCCGAAATAATACGGATTGAAAAGTTCTAATGTTTTTGAAATTCCTTTAATCGATTTTAATATATACTTTTTATCAGGATGCGTATTTCTTGGGCGCATTGTTTAAGCAGTACGTAAAGTGCTAAAGATAAATTACGATGTCTATTCTGTTTATTTTAAAATTTGCTTATTGTACACTTACATAGAAGATAAAATAGCGTTGCTTGGAGATGTTTTAGTTTTTTCGTTTTTATTTTTTCTAAATAACTTACAAACATTTTTTCAAATAAAATAATTATAAAATTGTTAAATTTTTTGTTTAAACGTTACAGCATTTATTTAATATTTTAAAGAAAAATTTCAATAAGTGAATAAAACTATTTTTATAATTCTAAAAACGTATAAGTTACGTTAACATCCTAAAAAGTTTTTTAATTTTGGTGATTTATTCGATTGAATTAAATTTAGAGAAGATATTCTTTTTTACAAATTTACATTTTTTTTTTAATACATGAACGTTAGAGTAGTTTTATTCAAACTTGAAAACAGATTCATTTTCATATAATACTAGACTCCATCTAACATGCTAATACTTCTGCTCGAAAATACTCGTATTAGTCGTACCATATGTGCATCATACATTGAATATCAAATTATCGCACCCTCCAAAATGTCAAATGACGTAACTCCAAAATGGCGCACTGGATTCTCTGTTTCACGAGCTGTGAATTGCGCTTTTACTTGCTTTCTTAGAATAGTCGTAGTTTTCTTAAAAGTTATAGATTAAAATATTCTATAATAAATTATTAATGTTTTAATTAGAGCTTTTTTATTTTGATACCTTTAAATATTCAAACTTTCGGAGGATTTGAGGTATCAAATAAAGCTTTGTATTTTCAAAAAATCCAAACATAAAGTAGCATTCTAATTAAATTAATTGAATTAATTTTATAAATATTCAAACTGATTAAAAGTATATTATCAATAAACTAATTTATCTCAAAACTTATTCATAATTTCAATTTTTTCAACCAACTTTTTTATCTAGTGCTTTAAAGATCCAAACTTGGTTTCCTTACGAAAAAAATCTGCGGGTCATCATCTGCAAGAATGTAGGCTTTCTTCTTAAAGAATTTTTTTAACATTTGAATTTTTTCATATGAAGCTTCGCGGAACTTAGTCACGAATTTACCAATTTCTAAATATTGCAATAATAATCCTTTCCGTTGCAAACCTCCATAATCTTCAGTATCTAACAGCTTCGATTACGAACACACCCGAATATCAGCACAAACATCCAAACCTCGTTTATCTTCGCAAATCCCAAGCACAAACCTTCATCCTTCTTCAACACCGACTTCACCACTCCTCTCCCAACCCCAAAAAAAACTCAACAAACTAAAATCACAAACCCCACCTCACCCCCAGGTTCATGTACGCCCAGCCAAAGCTGCGCACATCGAGCGAGAGCCTCCAAGTGGCCACCGCCATGGTAGCCTTCCACCGCGGCCACTACAACGAAGTCTACAAGATCCTAGAATCCTACCAGTTCTCGCCAGCCCGGCACTACGAGCTCCAGCAACTCTGGCACCAGTCGCACTACAACGAGCACGAGAAGATCCGGGGCAGGCCGTTGGGTGCCGTCGATAAGTACAGACTGCGCAAGAAGTATCCTTTGCCTAAGACAATCTGGGATGGCGAGGAGACCATGTATTGCTTCAAGGAGAAGTGGAGGATCGCGCTGAGGGAGACCTACGCCAAGAATAGGTATCCCAACCCGGACGAGAAGAGGGGACTGGCCCAGAAGACGGGACTGACGCTCACCCAGGTCTCTAATTGGTTTAAGAATAGGAGGCAGAGAGATCGCACGCCGCAGCCGAGGACGTGAGTTGATTTTTGTTTGTTTGTTTTTATGGTATGTTGGGTGGGATTTGGGTAGGTGAGGAGTTGACTATTAGGTGGAATGAAAGTGTGATTTTTTATTGGCATGGCAATTGCGTTGCGGTCTTTATTTAGACGTTTCGAAGGGTTTTAGAAAAATGATGCAATTTGAGAGTAATTGAATCGGCGCGGTCATCGTAGGTTTGATACTTTAAACTATTTCAATCCACATTCTTCTATCACAATAACAAAGGTACACTAGACAATACTAGATTACTTAACAAACATTCAAAACAGTCCATTACAAAAAAACTTCCTATAAACATTCTCAACCCTCCAACCAACCCAACACAACCCAAACCCCGCAAAACTCAATCACACCAAACCTCAACCCATACACCACTACTCCCTCACTCCTCTCCCCACCACCTCCGCCTTTATTATCTCGTGTTATTATTGACAGAACGGCGCGCAACAGGCTCGTACACATACACCCAGCCGCGGCGCACACATGACGTCGTGACTCGCGCCTGCGATGCGATAAGCGTTATGCAGCCGCACTTCGCCGCCGCCGGCAGGAATCGAGCCTTATAACATCCGACACTCGAGCGCGCGACACGATTATAATCGTCCTCCTCGATCGGCCCAACGGGGCGGGGAGAGCTGGCTTTGTACTTGTTTTATGTATATACGCGACGATACGGCGAATTATTTAGCCGCGCGGCTGGGTCGCTGCGAGTGCGCTGCGGATGGAATGTTCTGGTGATTGTGCGAGCTGGGCTTGTGGTTTGGTTGGTTAATGTCTAGCCGCGGTGTGATTCATTAAGCGTGTGGGTAGGGTTGACCGATTTTGAAGTTTTTCTGCTTCTTTGAGTTTGTAAGGAGAAGCATCTTTAGGAGAGAAAAATGTCGTTTATAATCCTCGAGGAATTCCACCTCACGTTCTTATATCCATACACATCGACCCGCTCACTAAAGTATACTACTCCAAAACTTCCGAATCTATTAACTCGCGGTCCAACCAAAAGCGAGAGAAAAAACAACGATACGCCACCACCGAAAAACGCCTCTCCAAAAATCAGATAGCACCTCACCTTAAGCCTTCAGCGATCCCACAATACATATACCTGCCCATTTTTTCTCCCGCAAAGCCTCGGGAGCAGAGCGCGCACGAGTCATCTTAACGCATATACTTCCATATCGGGCGCCTTCGGGGCTTTCTCGTCGTTAATGGCGCGTGAAGTGAGAGAAAGAAGGAGAGAGAACGAACGGAGCACGGCGACAAGTTGTTATGGCTACGCCGGGCCCCATGGCTCACGGTCACGAGCTCGCGCGCGCGCCAGCGGCCGACGGAATATATGGCATTGCCAGCGAGTTGGAACGAAAATTTTTTAGCTTGAGGTCCGCAGGGTTATGGGGGTTTTACCTTTGTGTTTTTGGGTTTTTTTTGGGTTGGGAGGGGGGGGGGGTGATGGTGGTTTTTGATTTTGGAGGGATTGGGTTTGGGTCGTTGGGTTTGGATTGTTGAGTGCGTTGGAAGTGGTTTTGTTTAGAATTTGGATTGGGTTTGTTTGATGATTTAAAGATTTATTGCGCTGGGAGAAATGTAATGGGAAAAATTAGTAAGAAAAATTTATTGAAACATTGCTAGTCTATAAATCTTAAAGATTGAAGTAAAAAAATCATAATTTGCTTTAATAAGGTGTACAATATTTTATTTGAACTTACTACCAATATAAATACTACCATTTTAAATAGAAAAAAAAAAATTATTGGTGAATCCTTTGCAGTACTACAAATTTTACCGTTGAAACTGATAACATGATATCGAAAAATATTTTAATTTTAATTTATCTCGTCTGTTCATTTTTTCATAAAAATCTTCCAATAGAACCGATAATAAACGTATATTATGTAAATAAACCTAACTAAGCTATTTTTCGCAACAAAATTTAGTTAACACATTAATAAATTTCTGTTTTGCAGCTATGTAAAACTCATTGATATCGACTTTCTTAAAACTTGGCAAATAGCAATTTTTATCACCCTATCTAAAAATAACTTTAAACAGATCGTATTGATTGCTAAAAATCGACCGTATCTTAAATTACTAAACCAACTAATAATTCTTCTCATTTTTTCTCTCAGAGTGCTAATTGACATTATTGGCCCTTCATTGAATTATTTCAACAGCACTTTCACAAATAAATTCTTAATCAACATGTTACCTGATACTTTTAAAATAAATACTTAAATAAAATTTAGCCTTGGCTTCGATGAATAATTCCCTTTGTTACACCTCTTCGTCTTTTTGCCCGAGCTGATTTCATTCTGTTGAACAGACATTTTATATCCCTTGATTACAACTGCGCATGAGATAATCTCTATGTAAAAATATTGTTTTGAATGGCTAATCGATTATAAAACAAATCTCGCATTCACAACAAAAGACTAATTTGCGCAGCTCAAAGACATTTTAATCAAGCTAAATTCTTGGAACAATCATTTCATTTCCTCTAAAAAACTTATCACTCATACGTACATACACACACACATTAAAAACTAATCCCTAACCCAACATCTTAAACAAACCAAAATGCTCTAAACTCAAAACTCTCCCTCTTCCCTACTCATACACAAAATCCCGTAACTAGTCAAAAGCGACGATCAGACAAATCATTAACAAGCATCGACCCTCGATCTTTCCTCGCGCGACAAACCATCGGGCTTTAGGGATCCGCGCGCTAGCCGAGCCAAAGGCCGAGAGCCGATAGAAAAAGGGAAATGCAACGCCCCATTACCGTTTTATGCTGCAGCTTCGGTTACGTCTCTTCTTTCAGACTATTGAGCTGTTCGCACTATAGGTAATAGTTCGCTTGTGCGCCTGTGTGTGTGTGTGGAGTGTGCCGCATTCATTGGAGGGCCATTGCTCGCGTGCGCTTTTCGATATGGGGGTATGTGTATACGCCACTTGGTGGCCCGCTGCTTGAGAAATGAGATGGAATTATTGGGAGAATGGGAAGGCGTGAATGGATGTATGGTTTTTACGGCAAGAGTGGAGGTTTTGGTTGTTTATTTGGTGAGGCGAGTGGTTTTGCGATTTGTGCGGTGGGTTAGAATGAGTTGTAGTGTGTGATTGCATTTTGGAGAGTTTGTCGTGAAAAATTATTTGTTTATTAGGGTTTGAAGATAAGTAGATAGATAAGACGTGGATGATTTTTATTAATAGTTTTGACAATTTTGAGCTGTAATTATACAAAAATACATTCAAACAAATTCAAGTAAATTTTATTCAACGAAATCATCATAATAAACTCAAAAAACTCCTTAAACAAACAAAATCAATTTTTAAAACGTTCTTCGCATACACGACCCTACCACTCCCACCTCAGCTCCAGCTCAGAAAGCAGCCCGCGTCGCTGCAGATCGCGCCTCTCGTAAAAGAAAAAAAAAGCGCCGAGCGCGCGAAGAAAGCAGAAAAGAAAGAAATAAAAAAGAAAGAAAAAGTATTGTAAAAAAAAAAGAAAGAATAAGGAGTAGCGAGCCTTTGTCGAGCTGCAGCAGTTAAGGGGGGGACAAGCTCAGAGGGCGTATACTTATATGTGCGCAAGCGACAGCCGCGAATAAGCGAGCCGTTCTGCTGTCGCTTGGTCAAAGGTGGCCAGGACTGAAGTGGACGTATGGTTGAATGATGCTTTTTTTAGTTTATATTAGTTTGGGGAAATTGAATGTTTTTGTATTGGTGCGGGAAGGTTTTTTGTAAATCTTTGATGAAAGGTGATCGGCAATTCGCAAATGTTGGGGAATGGGTTTTTAAATTGTTTTTGCGAACTGGCGGCAGCGTTGATGAATTGTTTGAAATAGGCGGAAGATGTGGAAGAGCAGAGAATGATTTGTTTGGATTATGAGTTTGCTGCAGCTTTAAAAGAAATAATTTTTAATGTTTGGAATTTGGAATATATCCGTGTTTAAATAGTTTATATTAGTTTTAGAATTATAGGTAACATACTAATTGATCTTGAATTGGGAAATGTACGTGAATTGAAAAATTATATAATATAAAATACATCAATCGAAAAAAAATTTTGTATACATAATGACGGAGAAACCTTAAGTTACTATTTTTATAAATTTATAAATTATTTCTTTTAAATAGCGATTACTTACTATAAAAATTAAATCTAATAATTATTAGTACGTGATTTTGATAATAAAGTAACTAAAAAATTTTTTTCATGTTAAATGTCAGTTCTTTAAAGTTAAAATCTAAAAATCACATACATTAAATCTATATTAAAGTTACACGTTACATTCCCTGGTAGAAAATTGATCATATTCTTAGCAGATTTTCTGGTCAACAGACATTAAAATTACACTTATCTAGAAATTATGTTTAAAGCATTTCCAGAATTTTTAGATAAGTGTCATTTTAACATTTATTGACCAAAAATTCTACCCAGAATATGGTCAATTTTCTACCAGGGTTTATTAGTTTTCTTTTTATGTTACATAATTACTAAATTAATTGAACTTATATAATGATTTAATTCAAATTTCTTCATTATTTTGCATGAAATTCGGATTCTCAAAATTTAATCAATAATGATACATTGCTGTAATAATGTAGCAATCATTTTTATTTCTTATAACATTAATTAATTATCACACTAAGTTTACAATTACAAATTTGTACCGTAATCTAAAATACTTTTTTCTGAATTCATAAATCAATTTGAAAACTATAACATAAATATACTAGATCATATAAACTGTAATGTTAGGTAGTAATAACTAAACAATAACATCTAAACAGCAATATATCAAAAACTTTAAAGTGACATAATAGCTCTTTATCTTT
>JAPYZA010001750.1:0-42739 GCA_030522685.1 Eupelmus azureus
GAAAACCGCGTGACAATATCCATCAATTTTCGAAAATAGATTAGGTGTCGATGAAACACATTCAACCAAAATACCACAAAAGCCTTTTTGGAAACAGCCAACGATAATTTTCCACAAACCCAATCTCTCGTTGACTTCAACAAACTGCCAATATCCCTCTCAACGATCTACTTCAACAAATAACGCATTTCCTATCGTGAAATTCGTGCGTGCATCCTCGTTCTCTCTCTCTCTCTCTCTCTCTCTCTCACTGCGGCCGAAATTAATTTTCAACTTTTAATAGAGTGCTCCGTCCGGTTCCAGCTTTTGACTGACCTTCGGCAGCACACGCCTGATCAAATTATCGAGAGAACTTCGCCGCCGAGTCGCTCTATCGCTCTCTCGCGGATGCGATGAAACGAGCGCGCCCAGTTTAATTACAGGGGCCGAGTATTTGTGCGTCCGTAAATTGTTTACCGGCGGCGAGCTACGGAATATGATTTTCGCGAAAGTGCGCGCCCTCGCGCGGCTGGCTTTTTGGTTGGAATAAATTAAGTTTCGTTTTATGAACTGGTTAAACCGACCTCGTATTTTATCGGCTTTCGACGCTTTTTTGCCCACTGCACAGGAATAATCAAATGAAGAATCTAGACTGGCTGACATTCGGATTCTAAGAATGCGGGTTTAGCAATAAATACAATGAATTTTAAATAGTGTAAATATTCAAGATACAAGTAAGTGTTGTTTAATGTATATTTTATATTATGCGAATTATATTTCTTCGCACTCGGCCAAAACTTTTACGACTGTTACATTAGTCGCAGAAACTTCGATTTCACATTACGACGCCATTTTGAGGTTAAGTGTTGCGAGAGTTATCGTCAGAGGACGTAAAAGTACGAAGTAATAAACTCGGAAGTACGTAGAACATTTCTCGTATGAGACTGAGCAGTAAACCTTGATTAAAAAATGTAATAAAGTGTTCAATTATTTTTATTATTGTAAAATTGATATCCAAAATAGCAGTCGAAATACTGACTAAAATAAAATAATTTTATACCAGACTTTACATTTTATGATGACAAACAAAAGCTTATATACATTATCTTTCAACCTCTATTAAATATCTATTACTTCCGAGATCTACTTTTTACTACACTTTAACGACCAACAATTCCGGGAATGAAAATATTTTTCTCCTTCTACAGAATTCACTCACAACCATATAAGAGCCAAAAATAATATACTGTTAATCTTTTTCACAGAAAAATATAAATAGATTGTTTGTCAACTTAAGATTACGTCGAAGCTTTACAGTCGACATAAAGCTCACTCGGCACAAGCTACGTTTTAAAAACGGATAAATGTTCCAAGCCTTGCAGGGCTACTGCGGTTTTTTCACGGGAGAACAAAAGCTCTGCCAGGGCGAGGGTCACGCATAAACGGGGTAATTAATAGCTTATCCGATACGTGGATGTGGTTGGAAGAGTGTTGCAGCCGAGTCTACAGTCAACTCTGGCCATGGTCGAGTTTCCGCGTAGTGCGCCTCTATTCAACGCTCGCTCATATATACGCGCAATCCGATCTCTTTTCAAAGGATATCGAACGTCTCTCTCATTCGTCCCCCTCCTGCGTTTACACGCGCAAGAGTGCTCGTCTACTTCTATGTATGCATATGTGTGTGCATATGGATGTGTATGTACTTTTATACTGAAAACACACGTGTCTGTAGGATTTGCGTGTAATCAATGTTGAAATTCGTCTATGTATAATGTAAAAATTTATATAGTATAACTTATAAATGACGATTTAACCAAATCTGATATTTTTGCTATTTTTGAAACTTCAAAAATTCATATTAGGTACTAGAGAATGAATTTAGGGCTGCACTATTGTATGGTGGTTTTTTATAAGAAATGTCATAAAAAAAATGGCAGGCAAAGTCGAGAAATAAATAAAAATGAAAAATGAAAAATCTCCTTTACAATTCAGTAAGTTTTATATGTATATTTGTGAAGAATTTAAATGCAGGTAATTACATGATTTGTATACCAACGTAAAAGAAAAGATGTAATTTAAATATAGAAAGCATAAAATTTATTATTATTCTTAAATTTTTTTGTATTCATCTAATTTTTTATATATGCATTTTATAATGAATATTAAAAAATAAATTATATACAGTACCAACAAATTATTTTCTAAAATATAATTAAATTCAAACATTCCTTGCGCAACAAATTATTCATGCGAACCGTCGCCATACAACTGAGTAGTCTGAACTCCAGTTTAAGTATGTCAGTATTGTTTCACTTAAGCATCGTCGACAAAGTTCAGTCCTCTCAACTAATTAACTTCCCCAATTACTCACTGTTTATCATGCTATTTTTTTCGGGTAGACTCGCAAGTGCACCTCCAGCTTTTGTGAATGCCACTGAATACCCGGCCTATTCGTATACGCACACCAGTGTCTGCTTATTCTCCCGCGAGCCGAGCACACACGAGTTTGCGTGCGCGAGCGAGAGCTTCCGTGTGCGCAGGATATTGGCGTAGCTATTGTGTGTCATAAAGAAGCATCCTTCAGTAGTCGAGTGTCGTTATCGGGGCAAGCCTGGTCTTCCACCTCCTCTCTTTGTTCCGCCTGATTAAAAAGACAGCGAGAAACGAGAACTTTTCAGCGGTAAAGGCAGTAACGAGTATATATGGCTTTGGCTGCGCAAGTCGAGTGGCCGGGAAAAATGAAACTGCGCCATTATACGCGATTTCATCCTCCTCTTTCACGTTCCCTTCTTTTTTTTGTCGTATCTCAAAGGCCCTTTTTTCACGACTGGATTTCAGAAGTTAAGAGACCTTCCTCTTGAAGCCATTATTTCGCTTTCTATCGGTGACTTTGTTGGCCCCCCTGCATTATTATGCGGAAGAGCGGCTTTTTTGGGCTTTGCATTTAGAAAAGAACGCGGTAAAGACGTTCCGTCACGATTATCGCTGATTGTCTTGAGCTTTGAAGGTATCAAGTGGTTATCTCGATTCAATAAAGTTTTTTTCTCGGTAATTGCCTGTTTTATTTGAAGGTTGAAATAGGGTTTTCTTTTAGATTACATCGGAAAATTCAGAGCGACGCGAGAACCATCTTTCCCGGAAGTTTATCTTCGAATTCACTCTAGCCGCTCGATTCTGCAGCTGTAGCAGCTTATAAATGATTGCATTACCCCCTCATCTTTTTTCCTTTCGCGCTTCAAATCTGCTGGAGAAAATAAAAGATATCAAATGAAACCTAGAGAGAAAGAAAGAGGAAGACGTTTATTATTTGTATTCATGGTTACAAAATAAAATATTACGCAAATCGATGTATAAATTTGTGAATTCTATATAAGATGATAGTAACGTGATATAGTATTAATAGTACACTATCTGACAATAACTTAAAATGCGATTTTTCAAACGAAGAACTTTTTAGTAGTTTGCGAACCTCCACACGAACTTAAAACCACGTTCTTGCAATAGTATCGAAAATAGTTATTCACTCCGTAAAAACAGTGCGTGGAATCGAGTTTCACGCACATTATTAAAAATTATTTACTCCCGAATCAACTGTAATGGCCACTTTTCTGCCTTGAAAAGCGGGCGAGATGTTTAATATTTCTCCGGCAAAACTTGCTTCGCTCGGGCATCAAATTCACTCACGGGAGTAATCCTACTACTTTACTTTTTGCATAATGTACTATTACGATACAGACAATTTTCTTTTTTTAAGATACAATTAAGATGAAGTAGAATAACTCAAAGATATTTGGTATATTATTTATAAAATTCCGCATTACTCTAGAATTAGAGGAAAAGAAAATCACAGATGGAGCTAGGCAATATACAAATCGACCATCTAATAGATTAAACAATCTCAATATTACATCACAAATTACTCTAATCCTTTACAATATTATGTTAAAACAAATATCCACACTAAAATTAATGGTATATCCAAAGCTTCACGAAATTACTTTTGTATATATAAAAAAAAACATTCGAATACGCGGCTAGACATTAACACAGCGAGTTTACAGCTACGTCAACATCCTTCTCGAGTCGCTATAGAAGTCTTTAAATTATTGAATTACCCGTCACTCCCTAAGCCGAGAAAAAGAAAGATGCGATGCAGCGCGCCGGACGATAACCGGGTTTTCGCCCCCGCGGAGCAGTCGACTTTTATTTTCCCCCCGGCAGGCGCGCCGAATTCCTCGTTCGGGCCTCGAAGCACGTTTCGCATTATTGCCGAGGCCCTCACTCTATTTTTCTCTCGCGGTTCCCTTTCTCCTCCTTTTTCGGAGCTTTAGTTCTGCTTTTCTCGCCGAGCTTTTTTTATTCTCTGATCGGCGAGAATTTTTCTGTGTGCTTGCGGGCGATAGTGAAGCAACGATTGTTTGTCGGATTTTATTTATTATTTATAAAAACTCTAACTATTACGATTTTTATATTTACAATACAGAGTGCGATATCTTTCGTCTGTAAGGAAGAAGGTGATTTACTTCTGCATCGTCATCTGTCATAAAAACTAATTAGGTTTCTATAATTCACCATCAAATAAGTGAAAAGATGAGTCATCAAAATTATCAAATAACCTTACCTCGGTCTTTTAATACTGGATAACCATAGAAAATTAAATATGCTATCCTACAACTTTTATATTTCGAACTTAGATACCTCATTTCCTTTACGGTATAATGTAATATGCCTTTTAATAGACGTGTTCCTGCTTCTAATTTTGAATATGAATCTGTGAATTGAGCTTCAAAACATAAGTTGACAATATTACATGTGATATTAAAGAAGTTTTCTTTGATTGGAGACTAGTAAAACGAACAAATCATTTTGTTTTATGTTATGATTATAGGATATTCGATTAAAATAGTAGATTCAATGCTGTTTTATTCTAAAAAGTATGTATCGACCAACAAATAATAAGTTTTACGATTATCTCCATTAGTCTAAAGTTTGTCACTGCAGTATATAGAGGAAGTAATCACCTGCGTGGACATATTATATTACACGATAATTTCTAAAAGTACAAACTGAAATTTTACAAACTTCATAGCGAAAAGAATATTTTAATGCACAACTTCAAGCAGCCTATGAAGTAGTTTAAATGTAATTAACATTAAATTTTATAAACTAAAATATAAATAAGCTTTAACGATCCAGATTAAACCCTAAATTGAGCCGAACAATGTAAAAGCAGCCATTCACCATCAAGCGCTAATAAAAAACGAATTTTCGATAATAGAAATGAGCTCTCGACCTTAACGTCGAATCAGGATTCATAACATTGGAAAAAAAGGAGAAGCCCAAACGAGCGCAGGAAATTCAGTCGGGCTTAACGACCGCGACGCCGATTTTCGATCGTTTCGCCAGCCGATGCATAAGGGGTAATTTACGAGGCGATAAAGGGGGAGAGAGCTCGCCCCGGCCGGGGAAAAGAATTCCGGATTATTCCACCTCGTATAACTCTCGCACGGGGCGAAAGAGAGCGCAGATAAGAAAAGCGTGCGCGCCCGCGGCGGAATTAAGCGCTCGCGCGTTTTTGCGAGCTATTCGCGTTGACGGGCTGGGTATATACAATTAGGAGAGCTCTTGAATACAATGCCGCGCCCGCACTGACAAATGAGTCGAGCTTTTTGCTCGACAAGCAGCGGCTGTGTCTTCTGCAAATTTTTCTTTTTTTTCTTTCGCTATTCATTGTCGCTGTTGTACTTGCTTTGTCGGTCGGGTGCTTTAAGCGTAAGCTTAATGTGCTTATTTTTTATGCTTGGAGAGGTCTTATCATTGTTGGAGCGACTATTTATTTGAAGTGACGAAGATTTAAATTATTTTTTGTTGAGCTAACCTACTTATAGGGATAAAATATATGAAATATTTACTTACGATTCCCTGCCAAGAGGCTAGTACAAATTTTCATTCTCAAATCGAAATTTTAAAAAGAGGGCGCTCGAAAAGAGGAAGTCAGGAAGAGAGACGTTGTGTGACGTGCGCGCGTTGTGTTTCATCTCTGAAATATTTAGTGAATGTATCGATTTCGGCCACGCTCACTAGGTATTCGGCGATGGGGTCTCAAGGAATTTAATAATCCAACATCGGAAACTTTCCGAGCCCGCGTTCTCGTCCTCGCTTCTTTGGGCTACGTGAGCGCGCGGGCACGCGGATGCAAGCTATATACTTCAACTTAGCTGTCTTGGTATATTTCAATGGGGGTTGATAGTTTTATGAATAAAAATTTTTTAGTGACTGAGAAGTGCGTAGATAATTAGCTTGATTAAATTCTTTGTCGGCAGAACATTTCCTTATACTTTTACCAATGTAACCTTCCTTTACTTATATATATAAAATAAATAGAATGATAATTTTTTTTACGCAGAAACAATAATTGCGTTTTTATGTTTAGAAAATATAGTTATTCTTCATTTGCAGTTCTCTAACTTTTTGAAAGCACAGTTAAGTAGCTATTACTTAGTGGTCTTCACTCACAATTAGATCTTCGTCGTAAAATGACTTTATTTCTATTTTTCTACAATTTTCCACCTATGAAGAGATCAATCTATTTTGTACCCATTCTATCTTTCTACATTTTTCACAAGGGAATCGTTCACTTCGCGAAATAAATAAAGTGTTTTGATTTTATCTCAAATCGAAAGATGCAGTATGTTCGTGGAACTGTCTCACATTAGCTCAAATACATTACTCGATGAAATCAATAAAGCACTATCCTAAAAATAATATAATAAACCTTGATCCACATCTTAGCAACGCACTCCACTACATCATTCTCGCACAACTTTTTCTCTCCGGTGGGTATGACTTTGCGAGAATTTTATATGAAGATTGAAAACGTATTGGAATCTGATCGAGAGAGAGAGAGAGAGAGAGAGAGAGAGAGAGAGAGAGAGAGAGAGAGAGAGAGAGAGAGAGAGAGAGAGAGAGAGAGAGAGAGAGAGAGAGGAATTTCTTGTCTGTACCTTTATTTCTTCTTATCTCTTTCATTTTTCGATCGAGTGAGGATACGAAATGGTCATGAGTGTTGCGGTGATGTACTTTATTAAGAAACATGATTTTAAAATATATGTGTGGAATATAACGGATTTTAAATTCTTAAATTTTAGTGTATTTATACGTATATGCATATATTAGCATCTGTTTCAGAGATAAACATGTCTCAGATATCGTCAAAAAATACTAGATACTTTCAATAACCTTTGATGCAAATTACTATTTTATACAGTCTCTACTTAAAACTATTTTCAGAAAGTATTTCAGAATTTTTAAAAAATGTTGATCTTTATGAGAGAATTCACAAATATTGATTTTTGCGAGAAACATCCTATAATAATTACAGTTTTTTTAAAAATTTTAAATGTGCTATCTATAACGAGCGTCTATATTTTCTTTCATATCAAATTGGTTTTATTTTGTAAGTTCATATCAAAATCAGACTGAACTATAAACATTTTTTTAAATATACTATTAAGAACAGCTTTAATTTATTAAAATTTATCGATTGTCTGATTATCAAGCGAACACATTTATATTTCTTTTGAGGAAATCTTTGAAAAGAAAAGCCAACAAAAAAACCTATTCCCAGGGAAAAAAGCACCGTAGAATTTCGCATTGTAACGAGATCCAAAAAATTATCTCATTCTCGTTTATCTTACAGCGCGCAGCCGCCACCAAAAATTTCCATCTCTCGCGCTTTCGACGGCTCGCGCGCAAATCCCGCCAAAACTTCCGAGAAGGAAGCAGGTCAAGTACGCTTCCCTCTTGGGATTACGTGAAATTTTGTTTACAGCGCCGAGTTTGTTTTTACTTCGTCGAAGATTAAGGGCCAAAGTTTGCACGAAGGGCGAGCGCACGACTTTATTTGGTTCGCGAAGGTGGATTATAGGAGATTGCGTTATAAATTGGGGAGCTTAGCAAAATAAAAGGTTCGGAGCTTTGATAAAATATTTTTCAAATTACGATATTTTTTCATATCACCGTCTAATTTAAATATAAATCTTAAAAAAGTATACCATTATTTTGTTTATATTAGTGGTAAGGCATTTAATTTTGTTAAACAAATTGTACCATTAGTTTTTTAAGATAAATTTTTACATTATTTTCCTATAAAGCTATTAATTATAGAAACCTTTTAACCTACTACACATTTTAGAATTCTTTTAAAAACCTTTTAGAATTCTACGACACTTTTTTTTATAAAAATTTTATTTTAATTTACCTATAATAACATTTATATTTTCACGTAATAAAATGTATTTTTTAATAAAATTTTTCTTGTAAAATGAATATCAAGTTAGATAACTTTTGCAATATCAATATTTTAGAACTCATCATGGGAATAACAAGAATTTCAGAAATTCTATTGATTTTATGATGTTATTTTCATAAACTTCATACATAGCTTTTATTTATCAGCTACGTTTATACAAAGCTTGCTTATTGAATACCTCCTGCAACAAAAGAATTTTTCGATCCAAGGTGGGCCTTCTCATCTTGAACTTTAATAAAATACGTTCCTCGATAATAATATAGCATAACTTAGTTACTCAAGTGTATCATAATACGGAATTCATTTTCTTAAAAGAGATAGTGTCGAAGCCATTTTAGATTATAATTTAAAATTCTTGAAATTCAATAAAAATGAACAAATTCCTTGATAAAATTTTACAGACAATATTTGTTTTTATTAAAGCATTAGATGCAAGTAAACTCATATTACGCATCTACTATTAAACTTAAAAACGTGCAACACATTAGCATTCACCTTTGCCCGTGAATGTGATTAATTTTCTCAATGTAAAAAAAAACATTTCTCCAAAATTCTAATACAATGACATTTCCAATTCTCAAAAGTCCTTTGTACCGACAAATGAACCTTCCAACCTAACTTAAAAAATCTCAAACTTTTCAGAAACCCGGTTTCACGCTGACAGCTCACCCACTTCATAAGCAGGTGCATCCGCACGTTGCACAGTGCAAGATGTAATCCGCAGCCGAGGATATCGCGGGACCCCCGAGGGAGGGAGTTAATGAAGTACTCTTTCAGCCTGCTGCGAACGTGAATTTGTGTGCGCTCTGACGCGACCAGTCGTAAAATTTTAGCCAGCGTCAAAGAGTGCGCCTCACTCTCATTTGTAAATAAGCGCGCGAGTACAAAGCGTGAGATGCAGGACGACAATTCACGCGCGCTTTGCGGCCTCGAGGCGTGGAATTAATTAAGGTAATGGTAAAAATGCGCGAGGAGCGTGTAAAAGGTTAGGATTGTGAAGTTTGTTTAAATTTTTTGAAGAATTGAAAATAATTGTATTCCTGAAAATTAAGTATACAAACGGATGAGTAGTTATAGGCCGAATTCGGTCGGACATCTCATTTATCGCTTTAATTATTTTTCATGGATGCTCAAATTTTAAAGTTAAAAAAGTACGTTAAACTTCAGAGAAGCTGCTAAATTTAAATTTTTTTCATTTGCACCTAACCAAAGGGCTGTCTGATTCATGGGCTTTCATCTGAGATTTGTCCCCTTAACTTCTGGAATATTCAGGGAAGCGCGGACGAGCTAACGAAATGTTTAGGGTGCATGCATTATTGATAAGCGCGCAGCAGCAGCGAAAGCAGCAGTGGCGCCCTCTCGTTACTTATGCATGTGCTTGGCGCAAGCCTTTTTCGAGGGATAAGGGACTGAAGAGCAGAAAAGGTTTTGCCGGCTCGCTGAATTTACTTTTTTTTCTTGGGGAAGAAACGGGTTGCTTAAGGTTTTTTAGATTTTATACTCGAGAGAAGAGAGAATAGTAAGGATGAGATCAAGTACCTTTATTGATTTTTTTTCAGAGAGGTAGACAGAATTGCGACATGAGGATAATAAATCATTTGATATAGCATTAGTTAGTGCCACGAAGAGTATAATGGATATACGTATTGGATTTAGATTTTATAGTTATTATAAATATTTATCAAGGAGTAAAATAGTAACAATATTTGATAAAAAAACAACTAAGTACTTAAATTTTTATAAAAATAATAGTTTTTTGTAGGTAACTGATGTGTTGTCGAAGATAGAAATTATTATTTTAAAGGAAAATTAATTTTTTAATTTTGAGATTTTATTATGGTGTACTCAAATCACTAAGAAATGAGAAATCGTTCGTGCAGGTGTTATTGAATATAGGATCTAATAAATTAAAAATCATCCATAACTTAAACTGCAAATCATATTATATTTCTGTTTCAATTTATTACTTTTCATTATTAAGATAATAAATGTGGATACACTATAACAGAAATAATTAACATACTTTGTAGTAGGACATATATCAAACAGATATTGACCAATACCCTTACCTACAAAAAATCGCGCACAAAACCTCCAGAGCCAAGCCGAAACCGAACCATAATTTCTCGCGCAAACACAATTACAGAAATTAATTTCCCCCATCGCCTCTGCCCTCTTCATACATCACCGGACGCAATATTTTCCTTCCACAGGTAGCCCTCTCCCTCTCTCCCGGCCTCATAAAAAACCCAGAGCAGCACCGCTCGTTAAGCCCTCGCGCGCGCGCGCGCACCTCCTTCCAAGAAGCTCTACCCTCGGCCGAAAGAAGCTGCTCCGGCAGCCTCCCGTAAAACGCTTTTGGCCGGCCGCCAAGGGCGGATTTTCTCTCGCTCGCGCTCTCTATCTCGCTCTTTCTCTATTTGAGGAACAAACGGTGCTGCACAGCCTCCTCTGCAACCACCAGTTGCACGTGCAAGTGTGAGTAGGCCTACGGCGCAGAGTCAGCCTGTTGCGCCGCTCGCCGGTTTTCTTATCGCCACTGAAGAGAGTTTCGCGAGAAGAGGTGCTCGTGTGTGGGAGGACGGTGGTGGTGGGTTGGATTGAAGGTTTGTAGAAGCTGCGCGATGTCGCCGTCAATTTGGCTGTTGTTTGGAGTTTTTATTAAGAAGTAGGTGATGGGGATTTATTAACGGTTTTGGTTATTTGTTTCATTACTAATAACTTCTTAACATTCATGTAATTATATCTGTTTATTTGTTTATTGAGAGTTAATTGAATTTAAAAAGAAAACTATTAGTTGATGCTACATCTAATCACTAGAGTAAATTATTTGTATCGTTTGAGCAAAAGCTCGAGATTTGAGTCCGGCCTCAAACGTTATATTTAGATCCATTTTATTTTACATTTAGAATGTTTAAACAACGAATATTAAAATGGTACTGTTTTATTAAAAAAATATTTTTATAATTACCAGTGTATTACTAAAAGAAAATAGCCTTTCGATGAGAAAACTTTTTTAATTCATTATCTATGATCATTGCAAACAGAAATGCTGGTGAGTTTATTTCTGACATTAATTTTGTTTCCAGCTTGACGTTTTAAATTTAACTTTTTCATTTGTCTACAATATACAATGTCAATTTAAAATAAAGATATAATATTTTTATTTTTTACTTTGTCCTTTTTTTCATAATTACAATTTCCTTCATTTATTTCATTACTCTTTTTTCAAATAGCGTCAGAAAAAACCTACTATATCAATACTCGTATCAATGCTTAAGCTTTAAGTTATTAAAAAAATTCATAATACAAATCAAATTTGGAGACCACAATAAAAATTTCACTCATTTACCTCTCACTTAGTGTAAAACTAAGTCGACAGCTTGTCCCTTTAATGCAAGCCTACCTCTTTTCTGGCCGCCTGTTGCGTTGCTCCATAGCTCGTTTTCTTTGGTACGTGGCCAAGTATTATATACCTCTTACAACGCGCTTCATCCCTGAACTACTGCGGCCGGCGCCGTTGTTGGTTAGTCTGATGAATTACTTCCGAGGCGTCGCGCGTCTGGGTGGGCAAAAACTCGCGCTGTGTAACATTTTGATGAGGTATTAAGAGGGATGGTTTGCTGGAAATTTATCAACGCAAGCTCTTTCTGGTAAGGGGATGTTTTCTGTTTTTCATATTCATAGATTTATAAGATATAATTTAATTATTTTATTTACTTGTCAAGACTACTGTGATTATTCTAAAGAATAAGTTTTTTATGACAGGTGACAAGAGAATCGATAGAAAAAATGGAATAAAAGAAGTCAAAGTATAAGAGATGATGATAAAGATATGATTGTATGCTGATGAGTTTACATATGACATGATTTATCAATATACACTTGCCAATAATATTAGAATATTATATTAAAACTATAATTTCGTACTCTTTAAAATATTTATATTGTTTATTCTTTTATTTATAATATCTTATAAAAACTTCACAAATGTTAGTTCCTATAATCTGTGAACGACAATTTTCAGTTTAATAGAGAATTGAACGAAATATGTAATGAAAAAAGTCTAAACCAACTTCAAAACTTATTTCATAATTTTCTGAAGTTAAACTATCGCTAAATTTCCGAAATGACATTAAAAAGATGCCATTAAAAGTTTGAAAAAAGTTTTAGCAATTATATTTGCATTTTACATCGCTTTTGGTAAAAAAAATGCACTTTTAAAGCTATTTCGCATTTCTCAAAACTTTTGCTTCTGAAAAAAATAATGGCTATAGGTTAATTTTATGATACAAAATCACCGAAGAGTTTTTTAAAGTTTTCGTAATTATAATTTTTTACAACAAGATACCTACAATTTACTAGATACCCGAATTTAGCTCCATCACACAAAAGAATAACTCAAAGTACACTTCATTATATCAAAATCCAAACTATCCGTACCTTACTTCATTAGCAAACGATCGACAATCCCGTACCACTGACTCTCAGAATCACGATCTCAAAACCACACCATCTCGCGGCAACTCGATCATACATGTCGAGCCAAGCCCGTTGTTCAACTCCATCACATCCCAATCGCATTTCCGACCTGATTGTCTTCTCATCCGCTATACACACAACCCATTTCGTCGTCGCTCGGAAAACGATATTAGCTTGGGTGTATCGTCTTGGTGCTGAAGACGCCGTGTGCGAGTACGTATTCGCCGTGCGCCGCCAACAAGTGGTCCATACGTATGCCGCGAGGCGTTGCTGGTGCTCTACGTGCCGGTAATTACCAATCGCACGGCCCGAACGTGTTCTGAGACTCGATTTCGGATTTCGGATTATTCGGCTTGGCTGATGTATCTGTCTGACGTAGTCTGAGTTTTGTGAGGAGATGGTTAGTTGACTGGAGCATGTAGGCTTGGATTTTACGGACCAGTGATTTTTCGTGTGGGTGTCAGATAATCAGCAGAGTTATAGCAGCTGGTTAACATACGGTACACTTGATTCAATGTAATAATAAAAGATATTGTTAATTTTCAGTTTTTAACCCAGTCCTATCCCCTTGAGTTTTTGGAGTTATCAGAATCTCTGCTATAGAAAAAAAAGAACTTTATTTCATTCTCGAGACTGACGTAAAAATGAATCATTTCCAATATAAAAAATAACATCTTAAAAATGACAATGCATAAAATTCTATAAATACGTGCAGTAGATATAGAAAGAAACTTTTAGTATAATTTTCTTCTACACACTAATAGTATAAATAACCTTTAACAATGAACCAAACAGTGAATTACATCATTTCTGATCAAACTAATATTTCAAATACTACCAGCGACAGACACAACTCCGTACTTTCCCGTATTAATGAACCCAGGAGCGTCAATCTCACAATACAAAAAAGAAACAAGCCTGCAAACGAACGCTCGTCCACGCGGCCAAAAAGAATCGAGATCCCGCCGTCCAGATAGCTTTCTCGCTCGAACTCGTTATTATTTGTCGACGTTAGGCAAACGAAGTGTACGCTCGTCCACTCTAGACACGCGTACACAGAGCTTTGCTATCGCGCGCGTAAATCGCGCGACGTTTATGGGTCAAGCGAATTCGCCCCCGTATACTCATACGAATACGGCCGCATCGTATAGTTCTCTACAGCTCAGCTTCTATATACATACACGCGACTTAGATTTCTCACGTGGATAAAAGGGCCCGGGGAGGGCCGTAAAGCGCTTTACGAGCTTGTACAAGCTCGGACGCTCGCGGGGTTATCTCGCGAGTCGCCACACGCGGGCATCGGCCATGTTTTATCCGCGACGATGCGTTTCCACGCGAAATACCCTCCCGTATAAGCGCCGGTGGATATGACACATGGCGGGCCCTGGGTACGCTTGTCCGAGCGAATGCACAAAGGGAGCGTAGAGGGCGCTGGCTTTGCGGGAGAAGATGTTTGTCTCGAGAGAGCAGAAGTTATAGGTACAACGGCTACGGCGCTGTGATAAGGTGTATAGGTTCTTGGGAGTGAGATAGGCATCTCTGGGGGCTCTGGTGCTTAAGGGCTCATTTGCGATCACGTTATGGTGCGCTATTCTTAATGTGGGAATGAGTCGATAGTTTTTAGATTAAGTTCGGGATTCGATTGTTGTTAGGGTATTTGTCGAAACTCAATTTTTTTATACTAGCTGTATAATAATTTTACTTTATTTGTGATATGAACGATGAAATAGAAACAGAGGTTTATAAAGTCTAACTGATCCCTCTTTTTGCGCCCGAATAAACCGAACTAGTTTCTTAAGATACTTTAAACTGAATCGTAATAATGAAAATCTATAAAATAAAATAAGAACAAAATTTACAACCCATAAAAATACACTAGCATCCAGCATTAAAATCCCAACCAAAAAAAGCGAGAAAAATCTACTCAAACCACCTCAAAAGACGAATTCTAGCCGACGATGCTGAAGGCGCGCATCGCAAAGAAAGCGGGCGGCTCCGCGCGCGCTTCTCAGGAAAATGGATTCCGGAAACACGTCCTATGCAGGTCAAACGGATCGTCGATCTTGGGCTCCTACGGCCGCGGCCAAAGAAATTGCTTTCGACGATAGCGCGCGGCCAGGCGCGAGCTATGGGTTATACAGGTAGATATACGCCGATACAGCCGAGAAGAGAAATGGAGAGGGGGAGGGCTTTTAGAAGTGGTGAGTTACGACGACAGAGCGTTAATTTTCCAGCGGCGCGCCTTTTGCGCGCTCTCGCGTTCGAGAAAGGGCTTTTCTCTGTTCGTTTGCCCGCTCGGGTTTTATCTTCGGATTTGCGTTTTAAGGGGATTTGTTTTGATCGTTATCGGGGTCAGGGCGACTTCTAGCGTGCTTCTATTTTCGTTTACGCGAGCTCCTTTTTTTTTTAACGATTATTGCTTTGTGTTTGTGCATTTTGGTGTTTGGTTTCCAATGAATATTTATGTTTGTTTGGATGTTGGTGCGGGTGAGATTTAGATTGAAACTTATGTATAAATTGTTTGTTTTATAAATATATAATTTAAAGTATTTATAATTGTAGTTGAAAAATTGAAAATATAGCTTTGTTATCTGCTTTCATTTACCTAATGGTTAAGTTTATGATTGCTGAAATATGACATTCTCAAGGATAATATAATTACATCTAGATACGATCACGGATGAATGAGACGTCATATCTAATAATCTTGTAGATATCACGATGAATTTGCGTGACAAGAATTTCTCCAGACAGTCGATAGAAAAAATGATAAGAGCAACTCGGAAGCCATCAAATAATTGTTTAAAAAGCTTTTGTTATCAAAGTGTCAATGACACGTACATATTCATACAGTTGTATTAAAAATTACAATTAAAGTGAAAAAAAGGATATTGTTAAAAAGTTTTACTATAGATATTTTAGCTAACTTGATTGAAAACGGTAATACATAAATTAGTGTAAGTGTCTTTCCGTACTCGCACTGTTACTACTTGTGTATTTTTGCCGTTAGTTTTAGCAGCTTTTATTTCTCTATTTCCTCCTAAAATTCAGATTATATTACATGAAATACTGTGTATTTTGAATAATAAGAAAGGTTACTTAATTATTAGGAATATCTATGATTAGAAATCTATTTGCGATGAATCTAAAAATTATAAAATTCCAAATCCACATCTCCTCGTTAGGCCTCATAATCTACTTATAATTTTCTCCAACCTCAGCAATTCAAAAACTCAAAAGAAATATACGCAATTAAGAAATACTTCAGCGCTTTTAATTCCTTTTTAAATTCAAATTACGTCCAACTTGGCCTAACTAAGCCACACTAAGTAAGCAACTTGGTCGGCGGGCGAGCTTGCGCCGTATACGAAAGTCCCTTACAAAGCGCTTTTTAAGTCCGACACCACACGCACACACGGAGCCTCAAGTACAACCTGTGGAGCGCCGTTAGCGTGTCTGCTCTGGCAACTTCGGCGGCCCCCTCGAGCCTCCTCGCGCTTTGCAGCTATACAGCGGCCAACACTCAGCTTAATGAGAAGCGAGCGCGAGCCCGCGCGCTACTCGCGCCTAGCCCAACTTCCGCGACTACTCCGCGGCCGTAACTTTGCAGCTGCAAGGGGTGGCCCGAAATTTCGCGCGCTACAAGTTAATTAAAAAGGTGTCGCTCTGGAGTTCCGCGCGTTCCTTTTTCTGGTTCAGGTGCTAAACTACTGGACGACGGTGTTTTAAGGATGGTGCGCGTAGAGTGTATGGTATCGTAGAAAAGTGTATTTTGTTTTATACAGTAGAGGTTTTATTTAGAATGAATTTATTAATATTTTTTTTTATTCTAGGTACGAATAAAAATGTCAGTACAGCTGAAGATCAAATTAGATTATTTTATACGGTTTTCATATCGTAGACTAGTAATTAATGAAATTGAATTTTTTATTATTATCTGAATCCATAAATCGCTTTTAGGTTGTAAAGGTAATTTTCGAAGGAACTTATGGATATATAAAAGCTCCCTCTCGTGAATTTTCATTTTTTATTCTATATATATAGAGTGTCTCGAAAAAATTAATTATAAACGTACTTGTCTATTTTATTTAATATATACAATTTACAGACACAGTTACGTAATTTACTAAAACTAAATTTACACTCACTATACCAATTCTATCAATATCCATAAAGATAACCATTATCAAACAGTATTAAACCCTCATTAGACCTACGCGTTTATCTGTACGAGCTATAGTTTCCAAGCCTCATGAAAAATTCAAAATTTTATCAGACAACTCGGCTGCTTATAACTCACTCTGCGCCCCCGCGCAGCAGACGCAACGACACACGCGCGCAAGCGCCGCGACGAGCTAAGAACGTGCATTTACGAGGCGAGCCAAGATTTGCGAACCCTGCCCAGGCATAAAATTCAGCGCTCAAGCGGGCTTTGTCTCCCGTATAATATCGTCTCGGATGTGCGCGCGCTTTCGTCCCGCTTTTCGCTTTAATAATGCAGCTCAGCTAGACGGTGTAACGAACTTACTTTTCAAAACTTCTTGGTGGTGCTCTTTTTTTTTGCAGACTGCGTATAAGGGAGACGAGGTTCGCTCGTCGTAATTATGAGGAGCTGATAGGTTGGCTTTGGAGGAATTAAGACGAAGAGTGTCTATTGTTATGAATTTTAATGATTTTTTAGGATTGGCGTTATAGGAAAAGTTATTAGGTGATTTTCAATTACAATCAATGATGTAAGCTGTATTTATTTATAGTTCTTAAATTCGTTGTTTAGTGTAAAGTATGACCTTTGTTTTAATCAGTACTTACAATTATAAACAATAATTTATTGATTCAAATAGATAAATAAATATTTGAGTATTATTAATTTATTCAATTTTCTCATAAAACTTTTTATGATAAAAATAAGAAATTTTATTAACTGTATTATTAATATATGTAAATCAAATAAGAGAATCTTATTTAAATTATACAAATAAAACGACACGTTTTATCGAATGATCTTTATAATTTAATTTAATTATAAGATTTTGATTGATCCTGTCTTATCTTAGATTGAATATTAACTCGTGTATTATTTTTACATTTAATATTAACATTTTTTGTAAAAAATAAATATTAAATATACTATATATTTTTTTATATACTTTTTTTCCATTAATATAAGCAAAAATGTAAACTGCTTTATCAAATAAATTTAAACGGCTGCGGTACTTATACGGTAATGAAAGTTTAATTAAAAAATAAAATTGAAAACAAATAAGTTCTATAATTAACTTACGCAATTTCTCACTTTAAAATGTAAAACGTGATGAATATCGTTCGCAATTTTGAAACAGTCAGCAAAGCCTCACCATTAAACACACAAAAGGGTACCAAAGCACCCGAGATCCCTCTTTCATTTTCCCTTTTTTTTCGAAACTTAGTCCAAGCAATCGATTTAAACAATGTTTACCGACCACTTTGATCAGAACAAGGGTGAATTGGAGGGAAAGACCATTGGGGTAGCCTTGTTGCACAGGGAAGCCTACCAGCGCCTCAAGCCACAAGATCAGTTGACGGCAACGAGTATCGATAGAGTCGTAGATGGCTTCTGGTTAAACTTGGTCGACCATTCTGTATGTATGCAGCCACTTTGTAAGTTCAGGAAAATTTGAGTGTTGCGTTTCTGCTTAGGGAGTGGTTTTTTTTTACGTGGGGTGTAAGAAGTGTGAGAAACTGGAGTTGGATTTAATGTTTTACTTTAGTGAATGAAAATTGGCAAGCTTTTAGGATGATTTCAGATTGGAAGATGTAAAAGGAAGCGAAACGAATATTAATTTTTAACGATAAATATAAAGTATTTATAGTATCTTGCATAAATATAGTTATTGGCAATAATATTTGCAACATTCACTGTTAATTTTTTCATTAAATTGAATTTCTATGTACTGAATGAAAAAGCTTTCTATATGCGCTTTAAAAAAATTACTGTAAAAAAATCACTGTCTCATTAGGAAATTAATGCAAATATTAAAAATTTTATATTTATCTTCTTTAGTTTAATTTCCTTTAATGTACGTAATTTTATTTCTAATACAACCATGTAAAATTTAATGCGTCTACATTTTACAATGTTGAACAATGTATATCATAAAGATCTGAAATCCACATAAAACCATACGCTGAAAACCAGCTATCCCAACACATCCCGCAGTCAAACAACATACCGAATCCATTACATCCAGAAAACGGAATCGCCGATGTGCAAAACCGCAGGAGTCACATCAAAGACACGCGTTCGATTCCCAGCGCCATCGAAACAGCCACCATTCCGGCCCCGAGCTTCCGTCCTCCTCGGCAAATTCAATTCGTCACTTATTCAACCCGGCCGACAGAAATATTTCATTTTCGGCGTCGTCGGCAAAAGCGAGAGACTGCCGAGCTCGCGTTTATATACTCAACAGGTGCGTGGCGCACATACGCGACAGCGGCAGCCAAAAGGCAGGCCGGATCTCGAGGGATCGCTTTGTAAGTGCGCGGAAAGGGTAGGACGACGTCGCGTTGCATAAGTGATGCAGCGCTAAAGTTCTCGCGGGATGCGCGCGCCCGTGTATATATTTGTCGCTCGCGCTCTGGGGTATATATGCTTTTCGACACGCGCTTTGTACGCGCAGTCACGAGCACGCGCCGCGCGCTGATTCGCTGTCTCTTTTGCGTTTTTTTGGAAGGTGGGTGGAGGTGGAGGGGTTTGCGAGTGAGTGCTAGTTGGATTTGGTAGGATTTAGAGGATTTTCGAGGAGAATTTATTTTGAGAGTTGAATATGCGTTGATTAGGGTTATTGGGTAGAGAGATAGATGTGTTTGTTGTACGATTAAGTAAGAAGTAAATGTAAATATGACAGAAAACAGATTAGATATGTGTTAAGTTGCTTCAGATAAAATTATGGATTTTTCATTAGAAACATGAAACAGCGTCTTCAAATATATTTTGTCAGTATTTGTCCAATCTTCTTTTTCACAAAAAGAAAATATTTGTTTCTGTTACGGAAAACACGAAATCAAATCATTGATCCAAGCTAAATCTCCTTTTAAATCAAACCAAATAAGTCATTAACGTTGATTCAAACTAAAACAAGTACAAACACCATTCCACGTAAAAATCGGCCTGACAAAACGGCTTACGCAAAGCTTTTCCTCTTTATTATTTACTAATAAAAAACTCCGCAAAATTCGTTTTTCTCCAAAGCCACAGCCGTAGCTCAAAGCCGCCGCATTGAATCGTTCGACGAGCCTCTTCAGAAATTCCCTTTTTCACGCAGTTTCTCTCTCTCTCTCTCTCTCTCTCTCTCAAGCAGCGCGCGCGGCGGGCCTTTAACGCAAATTGAAATTATCTGTCTGAAACAATTCTCTGAGTGTCGGCGCGGAAATTCTCGACGCATTTTTAGCGCGTCAAGTTAAAGCGAGCTGGAATTTCGAGAATCCCGGCGCCGGCCGGTTCCTTATTAGAGCCTGAGGATTGTTGTGGATCGGATTGTTGTGGGGGACGTGAGGTGGGTTCGATATTGATGCAAGATGATGGATTATGTTTATTATATATTGAAATTCTTTCATTGAGAATAAAATTAAGAATAAAATCTTAAGATTCGCTTAAAGTTACATATAAGTAATAAAGATGATCGACAACTACAGTAGGTCACAAATTTTCATTTAAACGTTCACCCATTGCTACAGCTTAACTCTTTCCTTTGCTCACTGAGAATTCCCCAATCTAAACATTTAACCAAGCCAACTCTCGAGAAAGAAACTCATCCTTGCCGCCCTTCCAATCTCATTACAAAACCAGTTTTCCTCCTCCGCGAACTCCACATTCGCGCAGCAGTCTCCAAGCCGAAAGCGTTTAAACATTTAGGAAGCTCGCCCTCTCGGCTCTCTCGGCTCTCCCTAAACTTAGTCAGGCCCAAGATCTCGCGAGCGCGAGTCTTAATGAAGCCCATTCACATGGTTATTATCGTGTGCGACCGCGTAATCGTCTCCAGGACTTTAATAATCATAGCGCCCGCTCCTGCCCAAGTTTCCTCGCGTATGCCTTGCCTGCCCGAACGTAGGGTTGCGCCTCTATTTACGTAGTCGTTTCGCGAAGCAGGAGAAGAGAAGCATACGCCGGAAAAGAAAGTCGCAGCTAGATTAGCACTGACGAGGTGCTCATTGTAAGGCGGGTAATTAGATTGCATTAGGCTTGCTCGGAGGAGCTTTGAGGAAATTTTTGGCCTTGCTCGGGCTACTTGGAAGGCGCGAGGCTCGAAAAAGTTTTCGTGAATTTGAAAAAATTGGTATTTTGTATTTATGTGCAATTTTCAATTATGGAATTGTTATTAATTTTTGAGTACGCTAAAAAAGTATTTATTTTTATTTAGCTTGCCGTACAGAATTCGGATGTTATCTACTTATAATTCAAGCGCTTCGTAGGTTTTCGTTCTATATATAAACATAAATTCTTTTTTTATTTCAAAACATTTTCGTTTCAGTATTGTGAAGAAGTCATTAATTATGATTATCAACTACAAATTCACTACAATTGAAAACAAAAATAAATATTTACTTTAACTATTAATCAAAAAAATCCACCAAATAAACCCGATATCATTACCAACATCAAGTTTATTCCTCGACCAGTATAACTCGATAAATTTGCACAACTAAGGCCGCGTACGCGCCTCGCGCAGAACGATAATGGAATCACACGCGGTCACGAGAACCTCTGCGTTAAGGCGAAGTGCACGCGTCTCAAGGCATGACGCAGAGTAAAGATAATGCGACCGCACGCGCGTTTAAAGCAATTTGGAGTTACCAGCGCGCAACGCGCTTGCGCGACTTGTACATGCGGCGGCTGAGTTGCTTTTGACTTTTCTGGGTGACTATTTGTTTTGAAGGAAGAACTTTCAAGAAGGTTGATGAGCTGGTTGAGGTGGTTTTATGTCTGACAAGCTTTGAGTAATAAAAATTGGGTTGTTTTTGATACCTTACTAGGAGAAGGTCAGGGTTGCGGATTACGGATTTTGCTCAAACTTTGGGATATGTTTTCAAATAATAAAATATGAAGAAATCCGAAATTTCAGACCCTAACGCTTTAGAAAACTCAAGGTATTCATATTTATAGTTTTATTTTAAGGAAATATGGAAATAAACGCTATTTTTCAAACCTTTTTTATCTAGCCTAGAAAAAACTTGTATGTATCTGTAAATACATCAAATTAAACTAGAAGAAACAAGCTTTCATTTGCTTTTTCCAGAATAAAAATATTCTTCTTCGTTTAAAAGTTATAACGGTTTACAATTAGAGATAAAAAATATACAAAATAACGAGTAAAATGGAGCTACAGTTTCGGTACATTTTCGTTGTTTAACTTTGAACTGTTACAATTTTTGAGTGAAGTAAAATATTTTAATTCTGCAAAAAGCAAATGAAAGCTTGTTTCTTCTAGTTTAATTTTATGTATTTACAGATACATTCAAGTTTTCTCTAGGCTAGATGAAAAATAGCGTTTATTTCAATATTTCCTTAAAATAAAACTAAAAATATGAATACCTTGAGTTTTCTAAAGCGTTAGGGTCTGAAATTTCGGATTTATTCATATTTTATTATCTGAAAACATATCCCAAAGTTTGAGCAAAATCCGTAATCCGAAACCCTGACCCTCTCCTAGTTAGTTTATTAATCACAAAATTTTGGTGGAACGTCAGAGATTTATAAATAACATCTACTTTTATATTCTATATTAATTTATAACTTATTTATTAATGATGAAGTGCTTCATAATAGAGAAAGCTTATTATGGAATAAATTTATTTTAATGATTCATGTTATTTTGCAACAATTCGAAATAATATTACAAAAGTCCTGTAAGTAATCGAATTTAAATAGTCGTAAGTGATAAGTCGATAAGTCGTAAAGTGAGAGATAAAGAGAAAGACACAGAGATCTTATAATTGTTGTAAGCAACAGAGGAAACCTAAAAGTCGACCTGAAATTCAGAGCTCCAATTTGAAAAGCACAAACATCAAAAGTCACGAAAAGAAACGAGTGAGCACTCGACTCAAGGCGCACGAGCTTTCTCTCGCTTCCCTAACGAAATCCGAGCTTCTCCATTAATCCAAGATACTCTCGCATACGTTTGGCTCGAGCCGTGCCCGTGGCATTTGCATCAGGAAACAGATTTGTCCCGCTGCGGTGTAATAGATGAGCTGTACGTCGAGCGCACGCAAGTCCGCCCTGGCTCCTCTAATTAATAGCCCTTTGCGCAACTGCGATCTGTATCTTGCTTCGACGATTCGCTACTTCTTTTTTGCGACAATTTTTTTCTTTCGGTTGAAGGAATGTGGTGTATTTCTTGTTGGGAGTATTGTTAATATTAAATTTTTTAAGGTCTAAGAGTGCGTTTTAATAGAGATGTGATGTTTAATAAAGTGAAAGACAGATTTTGAAAATTGAAAAGGTGCTGGAAAATGAAAAACCGAATGTTTGTTTAATTTTGTGGACTAATGATCAAATTTAATATTTTATATTACTCTATTTTATAAATATGCTTTTAGCTAAATTATAATTATAATTTATACTTTATACAGTGGTGTACTATCTGCAAATACAATAAAAATAAGTATTTAATTTGATACATAAAAGAAAATTGATAAAGAATAAAAAATGAAAAATAAACATTAATACCGCATTAAGAAAAGGCTCTTCATAAATAATACGAAATTTTTCTTAAGAAAGGTACAAAGAGGGTGGAATATACAAAGGGTTCGAAATCGATGCTTCAGCATCCAATTAATAATTTTGTCGGCGCCCTTCAACTTACAGCGAAATACCGCGGTCGAATCCTCCTCTGACCTCGAGTAAATAGTTATCGTTGCGGCGCTCGGCGTCCACGAAACAATCTCGTTGAAAGTTGAAATGCGATAGGATGCTGACAATGAAATTAAGTAGGGATGAGAGTAACGGCTGGGAAATTTCGAGAGGCCACTGCGGCGGAGGTGGATTCCGCTGGCGCGATTTTGACGCGAGTCTGTTGTTTTAGGCTGGAATTCAAGGCATTGCCTTTCGAGTGTTTCGGCGTCGAAAATACTCGAGGTTTTCAATTATCGGGAAGTCTGAGTCTGGTAGTTTTGTGGTTGTTTAATATTCGCATTTGTTGTTTTTTTTCATATAGCTGTACAAAGATGCAAATATAAAAACTGAATTTTTAGATTTTAGAGATTTTACTTTTGATTTTTAAGAGTGAGATGGTCATTGACGCAATCTAAAATTTTCTCCGTAAATTATAATTTTTACAAAATTTTTTTATATAATTTTCAATTTTATTTTATATTATCATAACTGTTGATAACAAATCGGGATAGTCATAGCACAATAAACGGAAAACAAGCTCTAACATTTTCTCCCTCTCTTTCTCTCTCAACTCCTCCTTATCCAACGAACAAAATAATACTGTACATAGTCAAAAAGGAAAGCTCAAAGATAACGAAGACGTTGACTGGATTGTCTCAAGATGAAGTTGGAACGTTTAGGCGGAATTGAGTCGACAGCGAAATGGAGAAATTATAATTAACTTAGATGCGTGAAACGAGATTTGTACGGCGTTGCATTATGATTTAGGATATTATGAAGATGGCGCTGTTTACTTTGTTTTAAATATTCTGAAAACATCGGTACTATACAAAAAATAAATTACAACATTTTTCTATTCTTGTTTCTTGTAAAATTCCTACAATGCTGCATTATAAAACAGAGTTTTAAAAAAGTAAGTAAATGGTAAAAAGAATTTGAGTAGCAAAATAAAAAATCCAACGCTATTTTTTTTAATTTAATCTACAAGTAATCTAATCCTTGTAATTTGAAGAAAATTTTTTCTTCCTATTCTTTCATTTCTACTCGACAACTCAAAACGCTCAGATGAAAGAAAAAACTTTCGACGACCAGAGCCATTCAATCTAGCTCAATTCAGAGCGGAAACCTTCTAAAATCCTTTTCCCAAGCGCATCTCAAACTTCTCGAGAACAATTGACATTCCAGCGTGCAGCCATGAATCTCGGCAATTTTCCGTTTTCAAAACACCCTCACGAGCCAGCGCGGTCTTCTCCAGAGCCATCCAAACTGTAAAACTACCTACCGTCCTCGGAAGCATCTCTTGACGAAGCCCTGCCGGCGCTCTCCTCGGCAAGTTGCGCGGCAGCACTAGGCTCAAATTGGCTGGGGCATGCCCCCTTCTTGACTGAGCATATCGCGTTGCCGTTATTCGCTTTATATGCCCCCCTCCTCCGCTCAGTGCCGATCGACGATGGCGCACCTGCACCCTTACGACGTCGCGCCACTCGGAAAATTTCTCGCGTAGCGGAGTTCAGCGTGCAAAAGCAGATACGAGAGAGAGAGAGAGGATGGAGAATCGCGGGGCGATTAATCTTGTTTCTGAAAGCAAGGGAGGGCATCGATGAGGCTTGAAGTGGAATTACGCTTGATGGTTCTTTTGCTTTTTTGTTTAGAAAGGATGTTTATTTTATTGTATGCTTATTTTAATTCATCTATTGGATTCGAGATTTTGTAATTATCTTTTAAAAATTATTTGGAGAACAGTTTCAGTTTACTTTAATTATTCTAGTGTTAGGAATATATTGAGAGAAACTTTTTAAAATATATTTTTATTACAATACAAGTACAATTACTCTTACAATTTATTTTACTCGAAAAATTTTATCATTTCAATAAAAATATTTGAAATATTTTAAGTTTAAAATCCAAATATGGACAAAGAATTATACTTTGATTGCATTTTAAATAAATGAATAACAATTTTATAATAATTATTTCTTTTTTATTTCATTAAAAACGCATAGAAAATAATAGAATACACGTAATCTTTTCATGAAACCGGTTTCGTGAAAGTTGCATCATAAAGCGTAAAGACTTGCATGAAAGTGATATTGCGAAAGTGCACGAGCTTATTGTGTCTACGATCTGTCATAAATTTAATCTCGATTAAAGCCAACATTTCTGCCTACAAGTCTCAGATATCGAAAATACTTAAGATAAGGTCTCATTAACTACTAATCTGTTATGCTTTGAATATAATCTTAATGCAGTTATGAAGTACTTCGATGATTTCATAATTAACGAGAACTGGTTTTGTTTAGCTTTTTTTTGTTGTTTTATGACAAACTACGAAAACATGGTGCGTTTTTAAACGTTTTATAACAGCTTGAAAAATAACCAATATCATATAAATCCTACAATATTTTTTTTTTCACACTCTAAAAAGTATGTCTCTGTTTAGGTAGTAATATCATTCTCATGCAGTAATCTATCAATCAATGGACCATTAACAGAAATACTACTATTTTCGGATTTTCACATATTTTCTTTAACATCTTTTTAACGGCTTTGTTTCTACATCTCAAATAATCTATTCAAATCTAAAAACTCAATTTCAATTTGTGATAATGTGGATAATGTAAGAAATAATAAATAAATCATATTCAGTCGACTAATGTGTACTAAAAGACTGAATTCGCTTAATGCTAAAATGATAAAATAAGTTTTAATTCAATATGCAACGCCCAACAGCAAAGAATGCTAAAGGTCATAAAAAATTGAAAGTACATATTACTTTTTTCATTTATTTGTAATTTTTAAATATCACAGATGAATATTTTATTGCGTTGTTATTTTAAGAAGTATATGATTTTATGTAAATAAAGACATACTAATAACTATATAGTCTAATAATTTTTTTATAATGATCAATAAAGAAAATTTGTTACTCACTTATAAAAACGCTAGCTGATAATTATTCTAATCGAAAACTTTAAATTCATAGTGAAATAGAAATATCTGATTTTAATGCGCATATCAAGAAGTTGCATAAAATCGAATTGAATGGAATTTTCAGTTAATATTTTAATTATATAGTCTTATATAGAAAACATTTTGTTAGTCTTACCTAAAAATATACTACAAATTCGACTTATATATTGTCTCATCATATAAGTCGAATTTGTAGTATATTTTTAGGTAAGACTAACAAAATGTTTTCTTCTAATAAATAAATAAATGAATAAATTATCTTTATCAAAATTATCCAAACTTAAAAATTGTGTAAAGGTTAGTTTATATATTGTACGTAATTATTTATCTAGTATCTTAACCTCTAAATATAAAAAAAAATTTTCGACTAAGCAAACTACTACTTTATTAAGCTAACATTTTTCCAACAATTACCCTAAAAAATCAAAATGCAATCGTCCATCTTATTAACAAAAATTAATTATACAGTAAAGAACTACTCTAATAAAAGTAAAATAAATTTGTCTTAGCTACCTTAATCTTAACTTTTGGTAATCTCGTGACCGACTTACTCCTCAACAAATAACTTTATAGAATTCTTCCGTCTTTTAGCTACCTTCTTCAATAAGGATTCTCATGAAAAAGCTTTTCTCTGTCTGAAATAAAACTATGTGTTGTTGTACGCTAATGAATATATAACTTTCTATCTTAATTTCTCGTAATGAGGAGAGACGGGAAAGAGAAGTACCACTGTTGCCAATTAAACGGGACAAGTTATAACAATCTCGCTTGAGACAAGACTTCCACTTTCTTTTCTTTTTCGACACAGGCGGATTGCACGAGTATATACTAGACACCAGAGGACTTCGTAATTAGATGTTAAACGTCAACGTAAAGTCGGAGATATATAGATTGTATGTGCGGCTTCTAGAATAAATTTATTTACAGTTACAGTAGGTTACAGTTCATTAAATTCCATAAATTATTAATAAAAAGTTTTGAATATCAAAAACGAAGAATTTCATAAAAAAAAAGATGAATGCAGAATTAATATTTTAATGAAATTAGAAATTGTAGTCTCGCAAAATCATTTTGTTTTATAATTTTTTGTTTAATAAATAAGACTTTACTGTTTACGTAGCCGTGTCGTAATGTAACTTTTCCCATCATTATAATTTACAAGCAAACTAAAAATAAATCAATCAAGAAGCTTATAAATATTCTTTAGAAAAAAAATTACCCAAAAGTTTAAAATCTGCTAAAAAATTATTTTCCTAAAACTAAATCGCGGTCGTTACCGCATCCAACCTTCATGCTTGTACATAGGAGCGCGCAAAGCCGCCAATTCAGCGAAGACTGAAAATCGAGTAGGTGTCTCGTTATTCTGACTCTCGCACGTGCACGATGCAGCCGTCAGGTTTCTAGGTTGTTCTCTTGCTCTTCCTCCCCCTTCCCCCTCACTCTCACTCACTCACTCACTTTGTCTCTATCAGCTGAAGAGTCGTTAGTGTCCAATCTCTTGTGTCGACGATTCACACGCGGGATGCATTGTAGAGGTGTGTGTGAGTGTATGCATTTGTACTGTAGATCGATACGACACTGATGACGCTACAGGCATGCGGAGGCATCAACTTGAAAGGAGGCGATATTCAGACGAGCTGGAGGATCACGGGCCATTATGACTTTAAGTGACGTGAACCTTAGTTAAATCTTATAGTCTTTATTATAAAACATTTTTTCTGATAGTTAGAATCAACGGTTAATTGTTGATTTTAATTGAAATTGTTTATTTTGCTTGATTAAATGATTGTTGTGCGGTATGTATGTAAAGAAGATAAATCATGCTAAGAAAATTGCATGGCCTGACCAATATTGAATCATACTACTGATGAGTCAAGATTTTCTCACCTTCTATCTACTAAAGACTTATTCATTTTAAATTACTACAAATATATGTAGGAATAGACTAACAACAATTTCCTTTAAAAAGAAACGGCTTTTTTCAACAACACAAAATCAACTATTCTACAAATTCAATATTGAAAACTCATAAACTCTTCGGAACCAAATAATTTTAAATAATCAAACAATACTAACTTTTAAAAATGCAACTTTCTTAACTCCACAGCGAAAAACAACAGGTTCACATGCCACGCGGAAACGCATTACCCCTGTATTCACGTTGTCCTGCGCAAAAAGTACCAAAAAATTCTGTAATCGATGAAAGCAGCTCGCGCAACGCGCGCACCACAGAGAGCCTGAGCACGCGAGCAAAAAACGCTAGTGCGTTCTCGGACTGCAGCAGCAGCAGCAGCACGGGCAGGGGCAAAAAAATCGCTCGCAGCCCTTCCGGCTTGCGTATACACGACAAAGGCGCGGTGCGGAATTTCGTTCGCGCGCGGGCGCGAAAAAAGACAAAAGTTTGAACGAGCAGGTGGCTTTCGCGCGCTCGCGCGTGTGCAGAGAGTGCCGTATCGTGTTTTCTGCTTTTTGGATCCTTTTGGCGGTTACCGTGCAGAGATTTTAGTGGGGTGTGTTATATTTTCTTTTATTCCTTTTTATCATTTTTTTTTTGTTTTTGTTGTAGATAGCTTTTGTTCAACATATAAAAGGGACTCGAGTGATTTTTTTTGTAGAAGAAACACGTACGGTTCTATATACAAATTAAATTAGTCGAGAATAATTACTCACGAAAAAACAATCGCAAGTGATACGAATCTATTAAAGCACTAGGAAAAGCACTGGCACAAGAAAATATATAATCTTAGTGTACAATAGTTCTAGCCTCTTCCCAGCATATCAAAATATCTTGTCTCATTGAAATCCAATAAATTCATTCTCATCTATACATTAAAGCACCACCTGATTATAAAATAATAACAGTAAAACCACGCGTATACAGAAAAGCGACACTCGTTGGCCAAGAGAACATCTTGTATACATGCGCGCGTATGAACGGGAGATCGAAACCGATGCCAATGAACTCTATCTGGCGCGGGTATTGACGACGACGACGACGGCTCCTCCTCTCTCTCGCTCGCTGACCATCAAAGTCCGATGCGCAGCATCGCTCTGCTGAGCGCTTGTGTGCGCAAGATGTAAACCTGATTATGTGTCAACGAAGTTCAGCGTGTGACGACATTCTTAGTCGGCGAGATTGAAACTTGTTGAAATTGAGGGGTCTTAAATTTTTATTCTTTGTGTTTTAATTTGATTAATGGCGAAAGTTGGTGCGAAATTGGGTATTTTTTTTGGAAATTGCTAATTACATGTGCGATAAAGATTTTATTATTTGTTAGTTTTTTGTTTAAGTGATGCTGTCAAAGTTATTGGAATGAAAGAAATTTGCAAATAAGATTTAAAAAAAATATACTTAAACAAATAGAACTTAGTGTTACTCTAAACATTGATAGCTATAAACTCACTTATTTACTGTAAAAAAAGAATAAAATATTGCTTCTTAACAGTGGATATTTATGAATCTTGTATTTATTTATTCATAAAAATATTAAATAGATAAATGTATATTTATTATTATATTGGTCATTATGGCTTAAAGCACAATCACATCTTAAAGTAGCATTAGCACTCATGAAAAGATACCCAATCACGTCTCACTCTCTCCCACCTACCGTCCGAAAAAAGCCTTCAAATCCGTTACTCCAAGAAATCAGTGACCACCTGACCGTCGCGCTCAGTTTAATATTCATCCTCTGCACGCGCTGCATCAAAGCTCGCGCTCCCGCGAACGTTACCTTTTTTTCTCTCATACCCGTCCCAAGCGTTGATATGAGCGATATCATCGTTGAATAAACATGACATTATTAAGCGCAGCCAGCCAAACGCTTGCGCGAATTAACATACAAATTGAGCAGGCCTATATGAGCGGCGCGCGGGGCCGTGGCGCGCGTGCGTTTCGGTCAAAGGGGGCGACGTGACGGCTCTTTCGCCGAGTGTGCGTTCGACCAATGTCGCAGGCGGCTGTTAAAAAGTTTTTTTTTGCGAGGCAAGAGGCTAGGAGGTGCGAGTGTATATTCGAAAAAAAATTGATGTTTTAATGTCTGATGTAAGAAACACAACATTAGAATATTGTGCTTGTAAAGTTTTTTTTGTATCTTTGTTTTTTTTTTTATTAACTCAAGGTTTGGGATGTTTTCGACCCCTTTATTAATATCCTGGTCTCTGCGATGACTTTAGTAAAGATCTAACTATTTACGTTGTACTTAATGATCTTGGGTAATCTGTTTAGTAAATTTTTAAATATTTAAGCAATACCGCAAACCCTATTTGGGCACTCATTATATATAATTATATTAATTCACTTCTAATTATATTTTAGTGTGACTGACATAACTAATTGTATCTCAACCTTCAAGCACCACAAATTTGTGGTCACATTCACTTCTACGTTGACATCCGCCAGCTCTGAGAAGCAATTTAAAAATCACCACTCTCAACCGCAAAAACACAGCGTCAGACCCATGCTTCCGGTAGGTGAACCCCAGAGTCCATCTGCGAAGAGCGTGGCCGGTCGGAAAGATTAATTTCATTAACCCCATTGTGCGAGCCGAGGGAAAGAGAGAGAGAGATAGAGAGAGATTCCAGCGCGCGAAACTGCGCGGGGTGGACGTGTCGTTAAATAAACGCAGGCGATATATCAGGCCCCGAGAGCACTGGCCAAAGTAGCTCCGTTTAGAGGCACGCCGGCCTAAGTGACCGACATCAGCGCCTTCAGAATAGCGCGTAATGGCCGCCGGCCGGCGGTCGACCCGGACGATTCCCGGCATTTTAAAAGAGAGAGAGAGAAAGTGAATGAGAGTGAGAGGTAGCAAGATTTACGAGAGGGATACGTGAGGGAAGTGCCGGCCTTTTCGGGATACGGAGATGATAATTTTTGGTATGGCTATTGTTCCGAGAGGCTGGTTTTGCGAGGATAGCTTTAAGTGAGTACTTTTATTTTTATATGCTTTTCTTAATTGTGTATATTTGACTAGATGTACTTAAAAATTTTTTGCACTATATTTAGCAGAAATTGGTTGATTATAATAAATTAAACTAAAATCTTGTGTGAAAATGAATAACAGATCGTGTGTTAATATCTAAACGGTTAATTTTAACGTAAAAGTTTTAATAAAACGCATTTCTGAAGAATCACACGTACTTGTGTTGAAATTAGATACTACAAAAATATTAAATTCAACATACGAAGTTTTTGTTAACCCTACAATCTCGTGAGTAACAGTTTAATTCAAAAAGTTCATTACACTAAAATCAAATTACACCAAAAATAATAAAAAAATTATAAAAACAATCAAAACTAACAGACTGTCTCTAAAATCAAAACACTCCCATCACTAGGTCGGAGAAAATGTTCGCACAGCAGCCCTAGACACGTAAAACGCAAACGAAAAAGAAAGAGCCACCTGCACGAATTTCCAATAACGGGACAAACAATCGCTGGCGAGCACAGATACACCCACACATTCATTTTTGTCTCTTTCCCTTGCTCTCTACGCTGTCCGACGAGGCGCGAAAAATCGCGATTATACGGGGGCCGGACCGGCCTGTCGCGTTCGCTTCAATGATGTGCCGTCACATCCCGAGAGAGAGAGAGAGAGAGAGAGAGAGAGAGAGAGAGAGAGAGAGAGAGAGAAGGAGAGAGAGAGAGAGAGAACGAGAGACGGGGAGAAAAAATAAAAAAAGAGAGAAAGAGAGCCCTCCGTCACGTCGCATACAAATGATGAATTACGGATATCGATCTGCGCCCCGCGCCGGACGCAGAAAAATGAAAGGAGAGAGAATTAGATAGGTGAGTTATTAGTGTTAACGCGGATTTTTCGGGAAATGACACGCGGGGATGTGGACGTCGGGACTGACGAAATGGTGGATTAATGTTCGCTCGACTTTTCGATTAAGCGCACGTTTCGAGGGATTTTTTTGGATTATTTTCGCTTGTTTTAGAGAAAAGATGTGCGGTATGTCATACTGAAAAACTAGGCTTTTTAAAGTATTCTATTACAAATTAACTTCAATTATGATATGTGGATTTATATATTGTTTGTTAAATTATAGCTAATAGATTATAGGCAATTATTTGGTCAAATATTTAAGCAATGAAATCATTGTATATTTTATGGTCTAATATTATTTTATAGTTTGTAAATATGCATTATGTATGCATTAAAATTAATAGTTACGTTACTAAAGTTCTATTAGATTTGCATCCATATTAATGATAATTTCCTGCATTTTTAATACGATATATTTTTTTTATTTTGTAATAAACATTGATTTACTAAATATATAGCAATTATAAATAGATCCAGTATTGATTATAAAATGACTATAATATAATTTAATAAAATATTTTAAAAATATATTAAACTAAATTTACATCTTTTCGAATATTTTTTCGAAAATAATTACAATCCTTATTAACATAATAATTAAAGATAAGCTCAACAATTCAATCATTTCATGTAGAACTAATTAACGCTAATATTCAGGTAAAAAACTAACCAACGAAACAAACTCTTTTCGTTGTGTGTACGGACGTCTATTTAAAAGAGATGAAAAAGAGATAGAGAGAGAAAGCCAAAATATAGTTACTCTCCGAGGGGAAAAGTCAGAGATTCGTTCCCGACTCCGTGCGACGACATGGATTTCGCAATTTCGCGGGCTTTCTCTCTCTCTCTCTCTTTCCCCGGCTCGTCCATCCGTTCGCATTGCGAGCTAATTTTCGCCGAGTTTAATTGAGTGTAGGGGCAGGCAGGTCTCGAAATCGGAAACGTCGGCGGAAGCAAATATAGAGGAAATTATAATTGCTGGTAGAGAGAAAGAGAACGAGCGCCGCTCGGAACGATAGTTTGTCGCGCACAAAGTCTATTTGAATGTCGTTTTCTTAGCCGATATTGAGGTGAGAGAGTTATTCATAAGGGCTGCAATTTTATGCCGGAGATTGGCAAAGATTTTTACACATTTTTAAATAAGTTGATTTTACAAAGATTTTTTTAATAATCATTTTTATTATTGAAATATCCGCTAGATCTGAATTGTTTCAAAATTCATCTTCATTAGTATAGCACCGTACAGAACAAAAATACCAAAACATTTTACAATAATTAGCACGAAACGTCCCGTTATAAGGGAAACTGAAGCCAAACCAGCCAGTATTCAAGTTTATTAATCTCAGCAGGCAAAATCGAGCAATTCAATCTCCACGAGCTTGCGCCGGCGCTCGAAACATCAAAGAGGCGCCCTTTACGGGAGCTCTCGAACTCCTGAAGCTTAAAAATTTCCGGATGCGCGCGCGAAGCCTTTCACGCTGAATAAGCCTCATCACCCTGCGCAAGCGCGCTGGCGAATTAAGAGGCGCTTCTCGCGCCTCGATTTATGAAAACGTCGCTCTCGACACCTTTTCTCTCGCGGCGCGTAGCTTGCCGGGGCGTTAATGGAGTGGCGCGCGCGCAAGCTCGCACCGTCGAGTGGCTCGAGTTCTCACCCTCTTTTGCGCTCTTACTTTTACCATCTCTCTTTCTCTCTCGTCTCTCTTTGTGAAGTTGCGCTTGGTGCAGACACTTATTTTTAGGATCCCTTGACATGCCTTGTGCGCGTGAAATTGAGAAGGCTCGATGACGACATGACGCTGATGAAGTGGATGCTTAGGCTTTATTATGGGGCGAGTTTAACTTCTGAAGAGTTAAAAAGATTCAGATTTGCGGGTTATTGATGGGATGAGGGTTTAGTTTGGTTTTGTGAGAAATTTTGGTTTACTAATACTGTACGATTAGCATGGTAAGCTCGTTAAGATTTTCATAATTATAATAGATTAAAAGGGTATTTGAAAAATTATTAAAAATGTACAAGCACGTATTTTTTATCTGAATTTCTTGGCTGCTTAAAAGTTTGAATATTTCTCCAAAGTTTATAAAAACACATTTCTCAGACGAGGTTAAAAATGAATTTACTCGAAAAAACGAGAACGGTCCCTCTTAAACTGCAGCGGTTCATCAACTGCAACAGTCTAGGCGCATACAAATATTCCGGAAGCCCCAATAAAGAAGGGAGAAAATAGCGTCGGTAAAAAAAATTGCACTTTCATATAACTGCAGGCTTAATAAAGCTCTCTCTCTCGCGAGCGCTTAAAATAAAAACGGCGAAGATTTCGAATGAAGACGTTAAGGAGAAGCTCGCGCCAAGGAGCTGGCCCTGGAATAATAAAAACTCAGCGCTTAGACAGCGAAAGTCCAGGGGAGCGAAGAGAATGGGAGGAAGGTGGCAAAACGATTGTAAAAAAGGGGAACGCGAGGCGAGGGCGCGCGAAATGAAAGTCTCCCAGAGCTCGTTTCGTTAAACGTCGCAAGCTCGCGCGCACGGCCCTGATTATTTTCATCGGCTCCGCCCGATATCATCCGCGCGCAGATGAGACGTTTCGCTGCCAATCTAGATTGAATCTAGAGAATTCTTCGCGTGGATCATCGAGGGCGCTCGTTTATTTTTCGCTCTTAAGCAAGCGAAGCCGAGCTCTGGGCTTCCTCGAAAAATTAAAGGCTCGAGAGCGAACGGTTTGGGTCTCAGCTGCGACTGGAAGAAAGGAATTAGATTTTTTTCATTAAACATTGAAGCGGGGATGGCGCTTTTGTAAATTTTTTCAAGTTAAGAGTTATAAGGTTGTATGAATATTTAAATTTTTAAAAGCGTATAAATTTAAATTAAATTTTTACTGGGCTTGAAAGAAAAATTTTAAGTCGTGCCGTTTAAGTAAAAAATCATGAGCAGCTGAAATATTTTATAAATTAGAATTGCCAACGTTTTTTAATTTTTATAATTGTGAAAGATTTATATAGTATTTTAACAAATTTTTCAAACGTAAATTCATGCACACTTCAGAAATAATTAATTAATTGAAAAATACAAATGTAGGGATTGGCCACTAAGCTAAATTCTTTTTTTATTCATATAATAAAATATATGATTGTCACAACTTCCATAATCTGTTAGCAACGAACAATTAACAATGAGGAATGGTCGTGACTATAAAGTTTAAAAACGTTGTATTTATAACCGTCGTAAAATTACTTTTATCTAAACTAAAAAGGGGCAACTGCTCTGATTATTTCGGAGCGGCTACGATAAATGCTTATACGTGTGCGTACATATCTGTAATCACACGCAGAGCCCTTCTCTACAATATTACACTCTAGAAAAAAAAGACGGGCGCGTGCAATAAATCATTTGCGGTTTTACGATGGCCTAAAATGGGATATCGGCGAGGATTTACCTTTCGAATTTTGGGCCGCACCGCGGTAAATCATAGAGTCGTTAAATTTGCGGAAAACATTACGTCGCGCGTTACGTTAATAACAGGATTTGGCCCGTCCGAGAGATTTTATCGTGTACGAAAAATAAAAAAAAAGTTTAGAACAGAATTTAATGAATTGAATTACTCGGTTTGTTTTGCCTCCGTTATTGGATTTTAAATTTACGAGGAGCCCTTTTTTTATGGGCAAACCAAATTGATTCGATCTTGCGGCGATAAAAAAATGACAGATAAAAAAATAAAAGTTCGCGTACGCAAAAAACTGAAAACGAATTTCCATGAAAATAATCCGCCTTACTTTTCAATTTTCCTCCCATCTAAAAAAAAACACACTGTCCCTATAAAAATCCTCTAATTATCAAACAACAAAAATCCACATAACGCACCTAAAATTTTCCTAAAATTGCATCACCATCTCTCAAAACCCTCGACTCATCCCCGCACGCCAGCCCTAAACGCATCCTCCTACGGCTCTTCAATTTTCCCTTCGACACCCCGCGGCCGATTAATATTTAACTCGCGCTTAAGCCCCCGCAGCTGATTCCGCATGCCTCTCGCGGCGCTCTTAACGACACTGCGCGCGGCGCTCTCGTCATACGCAACGTCTCGCACGTGTACTTTGCATTCCGGAGAGGCCACCTCCCGCGCAGCCGCTCGTCTTTTAACGCCAAGTTGGAGAGGCTGCTGCCAAGGTGCGCTTGGCGCCGCTCGGGGACTCGAGCTGAAGCTGTTATATATGGTTCTTCAGCGTCGGGGGTTGATGGGGTGACATTTTTTTTGGTTTTGGGTGAGAGGAAGGTATGGATGCTGGAATTTTTAGGCCGGGAGAGAGACGCTTTTTTGTGGGCGTTTTTTGCTTTAAGAATTTGATGGTCTTTAGTTTGTAATGAGCTTACTATTAATAAAGTATAGGATCTAGTATTTATAAAAATTTACCTAAATTCTAGCTCAAACTGCATAGTATTTTTCTTTAATAATATTTGTACAGCATTGCTAATTTACAATAATCACATGGATTATATTACTATATCACTATAAAAAAATTATTCCTTATTTCAATTTATTTTCAAATAGCATTTCTTTTTTACTTCTAACATAAACTATATAAAAACAAAGTAATTTCTCTACTTCGAATAATAAAAATTCTCTGAATTTCTCCACTTAAAATCAAACTCCAAACATCCAGCTCTCCTCATATAACTTAACTTCCAGCACCAAAAACACCGGAGATCCTCGAGAAAAGAAAAACAAAGTCAAGATTGAAGTCGGGCGTGCTCACCCGATCTTTTTTACGATCGCGCTTGAGCTCAGCGTTGACGAGTGGCTCCTCGGGTTATCTTCGCGTGCGAGTACGTGTGCATGTGCACGTATGGCCGCTGGGCACGTAACGCGAAAGCGCGAATCACACCTCGACGCTGCGATAAAACGTCGCGCGGAGGCTGAAAAAACTCCGGCTTCTGGGAGAGAAAGAAAGCGGTGAAAATTTAAGACTTGGAAGGAATTGAGTGGATTAGGATTTTCAAGCTTGTTGAAATGAGAATTTGAATTTTTAAGTCTTTTAAATTTGTAAAAAACATAGTTTAAAAATTATAATGAAGGAGATCTTGCATAATTATTTACATTTTTCGAAGACAGGTTTTTTATTAGAATATCGTTTATTCCTTAGAAAGGTAAAATTGCGGTTCTACGAAAGCGAAAAGAAATAGAGGCAATGACCAAGATATACCCACACAATTCACCCCAAAAACTCGGTCGTAATAAGACGGCGAATGAAGCTATATATATATATAGAAGCTGAAAAAGGGGTAGCGTAGGGAGGCACATAAGTAAACGGTAACAGGACGCGAAATAAAACGCGATGCGTCGCGTGATAAAGAGCAATATACCTAAGAGTGAGGGGAGAGGTCCTCGTATTTTACCAGAGTGCGCGCAGGTTTAGCGCCGAACACTCCCACAATTTGTACAGTGCGCCGACACGAGCTCGTGCGCGCGCGCGCCTTCGCGAAAGTGGATTATGAAGAGACGATGTATCAATGCAGGGGTGGACTTATCAAGATCACTTTGCTGGAATTAATTTTTCATTCACTTTTTGCTGGATTAACTTTTGCAGAAGGGGACTCGGGCTTGAACTGCGTGGACTACTTACTTGTACGAGATTGTTAGCTTGATAACTGAATTATTCATCGCACTCTTCGTATTGCATGGTTTTAGTGAACTGGTTTTTTAGAAGTAAATAGAAATTTATCTTGGAAAGGAGCAGTTTAATTTTGGTACCTCTGTTTAGTCGATTCAGTAATTATGTAGAAAATAATCAATTTTCACTTTCACAAAGTCTCCTGCCCAAATTCAAGAGATCTATTAAATCCCCCTAAACAAATTTCCCGGTACAAAATCTTAATTAAAACTCATTAGGCAATGATTTACAGCGCATCTATACATACATACTTAATGCTCTTCCCTGGATTCCTTGAAGCAGGGAAAACGCGCGGTATTCGATCGAGCGCTGCAAAAAGTCGCTTCACGCGCTGCTCTACAAAGTGGGGATGTTGTAATCCCGCGGGAGTAAGTTGGTCAGATTGGAAAAGCCTTTTAAATAGATTGTAAATTCACTCGCTCGCCGGAGGGACGATGGGAGAGCAGTTCTTCGTCACTTTATAAATGAACGAGGAACTACTGCGCCCGAATTGATGGATTGCGAGTTTATTCTCGGGCTGGCTTGATTCGATTCTAAGGTAAGTTCTTAATAAGAGCAATTTTAACATTTTATCGGGGATTGCATTTTTAATGTAATTTTTTATAGGCTTTCTTCTTTATAATTTAAAAGTACAATAGTCAGACATTATCAAAATTTTATTAGTTTCTCTGATTACGGAGTGAGCTGGAAAAATCAATGAGTATAACCAGGAATAATATATATTATTTCATTATAAAAACAATGACTTTGTTTAATTTTCAACTGATCGCTAATTTTCAACGAAAGAGATATATCAACAAAAAAGCTCAGAGCAAAAATAATCAATCAGATTAGAAAATCTCGATATGTTCAGCTTTAAAACACTTATCCGGCAAAAGCATCAAAGACAGCAGGAACAAAAAGAAATCATCCGGCCTTAAACTTTCAATATCGCCGCGTCTGCTCCTCCGGGGCGGAGAATTGGCCCCATTCGTATCTTCGGCTCGCAGCCATACATAACCCCACGGCAGTTCGATCGCGCAGGGCGCGCGTTTAACTTCATTAGAGAGACCCGCGCGCGCTCCAGGACGAATGTCTCCTCTCCTCTATCTTTCTCCTTCTCTCGATTTTTATACTGCGCCGGGAGCCGCTCCCCGTCATTAATATCCGCCAGCCTCGCAATCGACGACGTCATTATCTCCCATCATCCCCGCCATTTAATCCATCGACTCCTGGCAAATCGCCGCGAATTTCGACGCTAAAGTCCAAGAGGGGACATTTAGCGAGTTTATCTCTCTCTTTCTCCCTCTGTCCTGCTACTCCCCCCGTCTTCTTTTTTTTCGATTTTTTTTTTCGGCAGTAGCATTGACTTTTCTTTAGTTTTCCTTCCTACCGTGCTGAGCTGTTTTTATTGGTCTATTTTTTACTGAGAGGAGACGCTGTGTCGAGTCGATTCGAGACGGGGGATAAATGGTTTTAGGGTAACTTAATTTGGCTTATATTTTTGGCATTGTTTTTAAATTTTAAATTACTCATTGAAACTTTCATAATTTATAGAATTTTTCATCCCAAATAAGCTTATAAAAGAATAAATTTTTCCATAAGCCCTGTATCAAAAAACTCTAAATCCTTTTGAAAATAAAAACAGAATAAGCCGAAGAAGCCCATCTAAATTCAATCTCGCGATATGAATTTTAAAAAGGGCCCTCCCTTCATTACTTTTCAAACAGAATTTAGTATTCTCACCGTGCACATATCCTAAGCGCAACCCCAAAAATCGATCTTTCAGCACTGGAAAAATCTCTTTCTCTCTGCCCTCCAAAAAAGCAGCGCCGTAGTCCACTCTGGCTGCCCGCTTGCGAAAGGACGCAGAAGAAGTGGATTGATTCGCAGAGGTCCATCTCATCTTACCCCCTGCCCCCCCCCCCTCGCTCATTCTGAGCCCTCTCGAGACAATTTGTACTCAAGCCCCTGGCGCGCTTTCCGATCGTGTAGTCGCTCAGCCGCGCGCGCGCTTCTCGACTCTCCTCGAGTGTAGTCACCATTTTTCTCGAGGATGCGACGACGGCGACTTACTCGTTAATCAATCTCTCAAGTTTTTTTTTGCCAAACTTCTTTTTTTTCGAGCTCTCGTTGTAAGCTCGTGCTGAGTGGGCTCGCAGCGCGCTGGAATGTTTGTGAAATTTTGCTGGTATTTGCTGGTTGTAGTGATAATGCAACAGGAAGGTAATATCGATGTGTGCATTTTTTATTTCATTACGTGAAATGCAAAGTTTTACATTATTACAGCTGCTGTATTTGATTTAATGAGAAAATATTTACCTAGCGTTGTAATGCAGCAGCTGCAAATAGCTATTTTATGCGATATTTTGTAGTATTAATATTACATATTCATTTGTGGCCTCGATTAATGCTTATGATGCATGACAATATATTAAATATTAGACATCCCATGTTTAATTCACGAAAGGTTAATATTTGTATTGACTCTAGAATCCAATTTCGAATAATGCGAATACACTCAAGGTATGTAACTTAATAACACACTGTATACAATGCAGCTAGTTCCGTCCTCATTACAAACTAGTTATTTTGCACAGACAGTATTATTATGCACTACAAATTCATTACATGTACATAGAATATCAGCTATCCCCGTTCACTCAATACCAACAAACCATATTTTATCCTAACTAATGAAACCATTCAATTTCTCCTACCCAATTGCAACGTTCCGACGCCTCACTATAACGCAAATCCAAAAATCAATTCGCAATTTCCCATCCATCTTATCAAACAATGGACTCGCTAAAACTAACCGGCCTCGCCTCAAAGCCTCTCGAAGAAACAAACGTTAAGACGTCCATCCAGTTGTTTACGCTCGGGCCGGCATCACCGCCGGCAAGACGGATCGGCTCTGATGCAAAAACGCTGTTGCTCGTCGCATCGTCGAATGATTGATACGCGCCAGCTACACGCGCGCGCTCCGAGTCCATATAAAAAGGTAAAGCATTCCCGCGAGAGGAGCGCCGAGAGGGCGCGAGAGAAGGCTATTGATTGATTGAATATTTATTGATGTACGGGAGGGAGACGGCCTGCACCATGTGGAAGCACTGCCGGCTACGAGTTTCGGGCTGTAAGAACATGTGTGAAGAGTTGTTACTTTGATGGGCGGGATAAAAAGCGTACTGCTATTGCATTTTGGCCTGGAGCTGGTGGGAAAGTTGTCTGTTTTGGATTTTTGGGCGTTTGGTGATGTAGGGTGGGAATTTGTTGAGAAAGTATGTACTTGAGAATTTTGTTTGAGGATATCTGTATGATTTTTAAACGGTTATTGAATTAAGAATCAGAAAATTTTCTAACATTATTTTAATACTCTATTTTATCGTTAAACTTTAGAAAGAGAACATATTATGTTTACTTCTTAAAGTTTTAATGTTTTTATATTAAGTTATTGAATTACTGTTTAATGTTCTTGTAGATTGTTTGATCTTTAATAAACTGAACTGACATTTCAAAATATTACATAACTGAAGATATTTTGTAAAATTGGATAGTCCATAAAACTCGAGAAACTTTTTTAAAGTATTCTCGAGAGACAGAGAAAAAGAAAACTCGTAAGAAAAATATTGATTGAATATTTATAGTTTCTACATATAGATATACTGCAATAGCAAAACATAGTGCATGGGTACAACTGAAAAATTGTGTGATGTAAGTTTAACTGACATCAAAAGAATTTATTTTGTTGTTCTTTTTCTAACAATGCATTTCTCATGAGATACATTATATCTTTTTACTAAAATAAAAATATAAAAGATAAAAAAACTTTAGATTGTTTCATAAAATTATATCATTAATGAAATTTATGGTCATGTTTTTTAACTATTACGTTAGATATATCGAATCAAAGTATGTAACTTTTTTTATTAAACATGACTAACATAATTCATCCTCATAAATTATAAATTACTGAAAATAAATTTTCTAAAAACACAGCATAATAAGCGTAAACGGTCAAACGTCATCAGAGTCATCCATAAAAATGAGAGAAGGAAGCGCGCAAAACAATCCGAATAATTAAATCAGTCCGCCGGGGGCGCAGTTTCGTTCATGAAATTCCGAGTAGACGGGCGCTTGCGCGTCCCGCGAATTAAAGCCCGCACCTTTTTGTCATAAACTAATCCACTTGCGGGGGGCTCTGACGGTGCGGAGAAACGGAAACGCGGCCGTATACGCCGCTGCGCGCGCGGAATTCCGTTAGGATTCTGTACACGCTTTAGCGAGTCCATTATAGAGATTGTAGTCCGCGGCAAGCTTCGTACATCGAACCTTATAATACAAGAGACGGGAGCGCGATTTTCGTTCTCTCTTCTCGGTGGGCTACGTGCGTGCTGGTCCTCTGAAAGGGAGCCAGGAACGACACGGAATCGGCCATGCGCAAACTTATTCGGGCATTGTTTCTCTCCTTGCTTTTCGCGCGCTCGAAACTCGCTTTTTGTGCGCGCGACTCGCGATGTAGGAACTAGACGCGTTTTCGTGAGGAGTTTAATGAATAAGAGGTGCGGTGAAAAATGAAAGGCTGGGGTATTGGATTTTGGAATACAGTGCGACTAGAAATGTCTGGCCTGTGAATGTGGCTTGTTCGGTTTAAAAGGT
>JAPYZA010001751.1:0-25981 GCA_030522685.1 Eupelmus azureus
TTTATTTTCAATTGTTGCGCTGTTTTTAGAGCTGTAATCTTCCTCTGAAAAAGCGCGCGTTTTGCTACTCGGTGGGCGCACTTGTTGCAGCGAAATTTTCCGCGAGGATGGAACGGTTTGTTGCGCAACGCTGGCGAGCGGAAAGGAAGAGAGAAATTTGAGTCATCGGCTGTCTCGGACGTCAACAATCCTTTATGCGCGTGGGAACGACTTTCGCGAGGTTCGCGCGGAGGCAAAAAATTATTGACTCGAGTGCGCCTTTGCGGTCAACGTGCTGTGATGTGGTCTGTGGAATTGTTTGGGCCTCGCGTTAGCGTTTACCAATGTTAATATAAACAATTTGGGTTTGTTATTTTATGTTTTATGTTATTAAATAACTGAAAATTATTTTCAGATTATAAATGTTTAAAATTTCTGTTGGATTGTGTAAAAATTTTAATTACTTGTAACAATGAATTATTTAAGCAAATTCTACCATACCTATTTTATAAATACTCTCAACTTGTTCAAAATTCATTTCGTTAACTTTCGACGTAAAAAGACAACCATCAAAAGTTCGTCAAAAATTCATTATTAAATTCACGTAACGCGCATTAACGCGAAATTCCAACAAAAAACCATACTTATCCTCTCCGGCCGTGCAGACGCATCAATTTCGCAAATGAACGGCCAACCCACTTTCTCCTGCTTACAGAGGCCCGCATACTTTCGCGTACCCGTGAGCTAAAATCATCGAATTACCCTTGCCTCGAACCCGCACATTATACTCCCTCCCCAAGGTTACGACCCGCAAAAAACATAATACATCGAAGAAACGTAAGGCGCTGAAAGAGAACGCATTGAATAAGACTTGTTAAGCAGCGCGCATGCGAGAAAGTATATGTGAGCGGTGAACTTGAAGGGGCGAAAAAAGGAGGGCACCGGTTGTAACGATGCGAAATATCAATCTGTGATTGCATGTATGTTACGCTTGGAAGACGTCGCTGTCGTACGGAAATCCGCTGGGTTTTCGCACGGGAAACAATGATGAGTATCGTTGAAGATTTGCGCGATGCGTTTTGATAATTTTATGTACTTTTACATTAAAATGAATAAAATTGTATATTCTTATTACAGAAAAAGGGTATTAAGTTTAATGAATTTAACGGCGTAGGATAGTTGAAGAATAGCAAGGGGAGGGAAAGATGTAATATGTTATATTATAAAGTATAATATCAGGTAATTGGAAAAGATAAAAAAATTTTACTATCAAATAGTAATACTCAACCACAAGAAAAATATTTATTTAGAAAAGATAACAATCAAACTCTACTATATTTAACATCATAATCCAGACAATCAACCAAATTACAAATCGAGGAAACGAAATAAAAAGACAATTTGAACGGCAAACAGGCTAAAACTCAAACTGGAGGTAAACAAATCTCTTGTTAGCTCCGAAATTATCCGCGCCAAATTAAACAGCCGTCCGAAACTCCAACCAGTATGCAGCACTAAGAGCAATCAAAACAAAACGCTGATAATAATTAAAATGTGAAAAAGCATTCGCGCTAGGCTGGCAACCGCGAAAAATATGCAATACAGCATCCACGTTGCGTTTTGCCATTTTTTCTTCTTACGACTGACTTTAAGATCCTCCAGTGACATTGCGTAACTTGCCGGATTTTTATTTTCGAATGGTTACGTTAGGTCTATTTTGGAGATATGCCGAGTAAAAAGTAACTCATAGGCATAACGCGTATTAGATTTGTATTTGACAAGAAAAAGAAAGCGAAAATTTTAATCGACGCTCGGATTATTAATAGCTTATTCCGGCTTTATTTTTAGCTTCACGAAAACAGCGATTATCGAGCTTGACTTGCTAGGGAAAAATAGCGACGCTCTCGAGCGCGCGGACTACATTAAAATGCCGTCGCTCTCGCGTAATTTTACGAGGCAGATAAAATTTCGCGCGTCAAATGGCACGGGGATTAACAAGCCTTCTTTTTCTTCTTTTATCGTCAGCGATAAAGTTTTCCTTTGTTTCGCGGTGCGCAGCTACATAGTCGGCGGCCCGCCGGCGAAGATTATTATTTTCTTGTATCGATAAAAACGAACGAGCGTTGACGTTCGAGAGGAGAGAAGAAAAAAAAACGTTCTAGAAGTCGCGCTGGTGATTCATAAGCCGGACTGAGCGCTGAATGCGTTTCCTAGCGGAAAAAAAATCTTTGAGACCGTTTTAAAATAGAATGCATCAGGTATGCGTGCATCTCAAGTCTTTTTTTTTTCAGTGTCGCGAGAAAAGTTTTTACTGATTTTTTTTTTAACTAGGTTTAGGTCAAAGTTTTGCTAGTAAAAAGTCGGAAATGAGTTAAGTTTTTTTTTTAATTTTTTAGAACTTTTTTGTTATTTCTTATAAAAAGTAGTTTTAAATATAATTTTAATATTTGGTTCGATAAAATATTTATTCATTTAGATTTTTTTATTTTTAACAAATCACTTCCGGCATCTACTTGATAGCATATTCACTTACAATATTAAAACATCACAAGACAGCATTAAAAATATATTCATTATTCTCATTTTTTTCTATGAATATGATAAATAATTTCTTATCCCAATATTGAGTTCCAAACTTTTGTAAAATCTAACGCGCGACAAAAGTTAGCTCGGCAGGAAACTACAAAATCAGCAGTTTCAAAATGACCATAAAGCACATCGTCAGAAGCGAACGAACCTTGAACCACGGGTAACTTTAATTTTATTACTCCTCCCTAACTGGAACTTCCTCCTGAAAATTAGCCCCGGCAAAAAAGAAAATTTATTCCGAGAAGCCCCCGCTATCATAACGGACCTTTCGCGCGAAAACCTCTTCTTCAACTCTACAACAATGCATCATCTAAAAAACTTAATTCGCTGCAATTTAGCGAACATGAAACTTATCGCCGTCGTGGTCTTCATACACACTCCTCGGAATCATCATGAGCTTTTGCGGGCTTGCACGCACAGAGCGGAAGTTCGCGCTTTTTTAATAAACGAAGCGTCGTCTCTGCTTTTTACGCTCCCGGCACGTGTCGCCGAGTATATTGATGCGGCGCGAGTTTGTCTCTTCTTTTTTGTGCGGCGCTCTGCTTTATTGTTTCCGTCGCTTCTTTATGGAGAGGAGGAGGCGAGTGAGAGACAAACTCACGGGAGCTATGAATTATTTCGCAGACGAAAGTTCACAGGGGTTCGCTGATCTCTCTGTCTTTTGTTGGCTCGAGGTTTTTTGAGATTTCTGGCGCTGGTGAATTATGGGATTGAAAGAAAAAATTTATCAGCTAAAGTTCGATGGGTTTTTTCTTTACTTCGTTATAAACGAGGCGCCTTTGACTTACGCGCCGAACTTTCGTGCTGAGGCAATGGGAATCTTGCGGGTATCGTGAAATGATGGACGTAGCTGGTGTATTTTAACTTTGAGCGAAATAGGAATTTATAGCTTTTGCAGAGTGATATTGCTAGGGGACAAGAGCTTAAATAAATTTAAAGTTGAATGTTTTTAAAAGTTTTGAATAATGTTTTAGCACTTTTTGAATTATAAATTTTCGTAAAGTCTTCTTAGAGCTCGGTAATATATTTTTATTTATTTACTAGAATATTTAGCCTTCGGATCATCCAATTGATATAATATTATAGTCATAAGTTGGCTTCGAGTTAGAGTTTAATTATGTCTTAGCAACATTTAAGAGATTAATCTAGTTGAATTATACTTGGGTATACTTATATTAAAATTTTATTTGTCTACTATATTGAAATGTAATTCAGAAATGATTATACATTGTAAATAAAATAAATTTTATACACTAGATATCAGATTATTGATACTTTGATCGGAAATCATCCATCAGATAAGGTGTAAATATTAAAATCCTTTGGTTAACATTTTTAAAATGCGGTTAAACGCAAATATTTTTACCTAAGCAGCGTTACTTATCAGATTCATGCCATACGCTATATGGCATCTATTTCAGGAAATATATCACATGGCATTGCTATTGAACATTAATGCTTTAGTCATTATATTCTTTTCACATCATATTCCAAAACTACAAAATTCTAACGTTTCCCCATAATAGAAAAAAAATCCTAATTCCCTCTTAAAATAGCACAGCATCACACCCCATCTCGAAAAATCCACACCAAATCCACACAAAACGAAACACCTCCAACCGCAGCGTCAAAGCCACTCTTCAAATCCTCCCGCGCTCAATCCCCTCGCAGCTAAGGAATCGGATCGCATAACAATTTCCCGTGCTCTTTTCTCCGCTCGGGCTCTCGCTCTCCGACGCTCATTCTTACGCAATCCTCTCGACTCATAAAAGCAGGAGAAGAAGAAGAGCCGGCTGAAATCCAAGACGAATCAGCCGCGGCGCGCCGCGCGGAATAAAGGAGGCCCCGCAATCGGCCTGTGCGCGAGCGCAAGTGCAAGGCCGTTGCGTAACCCTCTCGCCGGGAGAGGAAAACCGTTTAAATGGCCGATTAGACGGGCGACGCGCACTCTCGGTGTCGACCTTCGGCGCGGAGAGATCAATTGCCGGCGGGGATCTTCGATTCGTCGTTGGCCGTGGTGTTTTTATTTTTTTATTTTTTGCTTTTTTCGCTTTTAGAGGCGGACAGGCTTTGGTGGGTGAGAGGTGATAACGGGGGTTTTCAAGATTGCTAGAGTAGTGTTATGAGTTTGCTTTCGCTTGGTCTTTTATTTTTGTGAAGGATGGTTTACTGCTGATACGTGGCTTGAATTTCCTTTGTGGCGAGCTTTTATGAAGCTTTTCTCGTGTGGGAAGCGCTGTTTTTGAAATCGGTCTTTTAATGTTTTAGGTTGAATTTTCGTTTGGTATGCGGGTGGGTGTGGAAGTCGGTGGGGAAACTTTTGTTTTTATAGAATCTTAATGAGACGAGGAGTTGGACAAAAAAAGATTATTTACGCGTGGGTCTCATAATTATTCAAGTAAGTTAAAATACAAGAATAAAAGCAAAACTCCCACGTTCTTTCTCGGATAAGCGAGTGTAATTACTGTTGAATATCAAGTACGTAAATGTGCATTATTTTTTTTTTTTCATTTCAGAGTTACACATTAATTTAATATAACAATCGAATGCTCCTTAATTGATATTTATCAGAATACTACTAATGCTTTGCTTAAGCAATACTCCTTTATAGTTCAATTTTTTGACCTAATAAAACAGCCTTACTATAATATCAAGATTATTAATTAATAAAGAGGTTTATTGATTTTAGCTTAATTACAACTCTGAACCACTTTATTCCAAATTCATTTCTCCATACAGGTTGAATAAACAATAAATTTTAAATGATTGGTTATAATTAAAAAAAAAATTATCATTTTGAATAGAAAGTCAGAAAAACCTTTTAAGGCACGCGATAATTATTAAATAATTTCTTTCATTTGATTCACATTTTTTCTCTGACAAAGACAATTCCTTTCTAATATTGCGCTATTGTTTCAGTTAAGTGACTACAACAATAAAGACTGAAAGGAAGCATTGCAAAAGTTGTTCTATTAGTATAAGTAGTGCGCTATAAATCAGCAATCTCGAGAATGACGTTTTAAGTACTTTCAAAGGAAAATATTTTTTCCCGCCGCACTGCGTCTGGTCACGCATAAAAATGTGCCTCCACGTTCACGTGTTTTCCTCGGCATCACGCGCCGCTCAAATAGATGCGCCGTTACGCATTTAGTTTGATTACAGGCGAGCCGTTCGTTCATACATTTCGCGCTGCGTCAACTTTTATCCGAAGGAATGCGGCAGTTAAATTGAAAGTGTACTTGTGCGGTCAGTTTTTTTCTTTTTTTCTTAATGATTACTGAAAATCTCTTTATTGCTTTTGGCTTTCATATGCGGATGCTTGCTTTTATTGTCCGTATTAGATTGTTTTTCAAATATTGGCTGTCGGTTAAGTTGTAAAGTAGAGTGAGTGAATTTTTAATGCGAATAAGAGTTTGTTGAAAACTAATTTTGAGAATTTTATGTATGTTTTTACTCGATTTGGAAGCACAAAAATTTAACGATGAATACATAAAATTGTAAAAGTTTAGCAAATATGTAAATATGTTTTGTTTGGAATTTTACATTACTAAAATGCCACAAATGAAAAACAACTACAAATATGGGAAGGTATACAATGTAATATATTTTCTGTATTATCCTGGTAGAAATTCACTCATTTTTAACCCATAGACGGGAAGGAATTTCAAGCAAATTCAGCACAATAAATAGTATGCTATTATATAGTGAAAAAAGTTATATCCAAATCGCGCTTTAATACGCTAAAATAGTATTAAATTTTTTACAAAATTAATATACTGATAGAGATGCTATTAGCGAGCGTTTGTGTTTTCGCTTAAAATTTCTTTCTAACTAGATAAAATACTTTTTATGATATTTTTCCAAATATATTTTTCCAATTTGGTTAAGAATATCTAGAAATGTAACGAAAAGTGTTGCATCAATCGGAAAAATGGCTGAATTCTTATTAATTAAAATTGATTTTATTTTCAGGAATGCTAAAATGAAATCATGAAAAATTATTATTTCCGTTAATTTACTAGTATAAAACACTTTTCGAGTCAATTATTTTTGTTACCGAAATATAAAATTTAATATCAAATTTTGAATCTCCAATTAAAATGTTCATTATTATTTCGATAATTTGAACCAATTCCACCAAAATTAAACACGTTCATTAATCATACTAAAATATTCATTTCTGCAAACAAAAATATCAATCACTTCAACAAAAAAATTCCCATTCCACGATGTACTTACAATCCAGAACACTGTAAACAATCATCGCAGTCAATCTACGATTATCAGCGTTTAACATTCAACGAGCAAAACAACAAGGGAGACACGCACTTCAAACGACGCCGACGCATCGATCATCTTACGGACAAGCACGTGACAAACGCGCCTCGACGAAAGCGATCGTTTGCATCCACATCGCGCGTCAATAAAGCCAGGCAAATGAAATAGTTACACTTTATTAAATTACAGCAGTCGCGCTTAACTAGCTCCATCGCTATTCCGTCGACGTATCGGCGGTTTATTTTTACCCTCCTACAGCGTCATCGGCAACGATAATTCGCCATTCCCCCCTTAGGCTCCCTTATCTTCCTGTATCACGGGAAAACTCATCACGGCTGCCTCTGCATCATATATATTTACCCTACGCGTACGCGCACACATACTAGCGGCTAGTTGTTTACCTGAGCGCCGAGGAATTGAGAATCGATCCTTGCCACTTAATCTGTTTTGAGATTTGAGCGAGCGTATTGTAGGGGTATGTTTGCGCGCGATCGGCTCTTTATTCGTTTGCTCGATTGATCACGGATCGTACAATGAGCGGGTGGGGCTGGGGAGGTGCGTGGAAGTGCGAATGAATTAGGGCGTCGACGGGGAGAGTGGATTTCTGCGCGGAAGAAATGACGCGTGAGTTGCGAATTTGGAGAGCTTTGGATTTTGAAAAGATGAGGCGGGAGGGGCGATTTTTTTTTAATGGAATGGTTTGATTGCGGTGGTTATTGATGGGATTTGAGTTGAAGCTGTGATTTGAAAAAACAATTTTTCTTCTGCTGATTGCTTGTTGGTAGTGGGATATTTCGATATTAAATAAATTTTACCTTTATTCCATTATACGGGACATGGCTTACACAGTTACAAAGCACAGAATTCAATTAAATTTCTGTATTACAATGTTATGTTTACTTTTAATTACTTTTTGAGTGAAGCGAATGATTTAAATTTACTTGTAACAATAAAAAGTATTAATTAACGTGTAAAACATTTTTATGATTACATATTTGAATAAAAAGTGAGCACTATTAAATGAATTTGCAATATTAATTAATTAATAATACTTATTTATTTGCCATAGTACAAAAATATGAAAATTTTGGTATAACGCAAACATGTAGTAAAAAGCATTCTCATTGTGTAAAATTAAAAAGTGCACCGAGGCAGATGCGCCAGGGATAATAGGCTTTAGAATGGTTAATACGATAATTATGTTAACTTATAAATGCATTAGTCGCGCGTTAAATTGTCCCGGAATATATAGCAGGGGGATCAAGTGAGCCAGTTTCGTTGAACGGCAGTCGATGATTGTACGGTTCCTGTAATCATATTACTTGCTTATCAAACGATGAGCAGGGGGACTTTGTGTCAATATCGCTTTAGTACTTTATGATAAGAGGGATATAGTCAGCAAAGTATCGGTCTGCCGGAAAATCCTCGTTTTAAATATGGGCAAATAAAACTTTTCTCTCGCTGCAAACATTTTTTCCGTATCCTTTCCATCAAAGTGAAAATTACAAGAATAATAATTTAAATATCTGATGTCTGGCCTCAAAAATTGAAGTTTTAATTAGCAAAGGACAACGACGCAGATATACGCAAACAAAACTTTCAGATAAATTATACACTATGAAGAGTAGACTGCGAACAGCCAAAGGGCTGCAGGAGCTTCAGCTACGTGCCAGGGCGTAGCGCAACACACAGCTCAGAAATATGTATTTGCCCGATCAATTGGCGCTCCTGCGGGAAAAGCCGACGAGCGCTCGGCTATTATTGCCCCGCCGCAGTCCACTTTATAGCATCAATCGCGACTGATGTTTGCGTTCGTGCCGGCCGTTTCTCTATTTTTTATAAACCCACACAACTCTCGCTCTCCAGCTGATTTTTTCTTCCGTTCCCGAGATAGCCGGCAAGCAGCACGGACAGCTGTTTTCGGGTGAATGGAATTGCGAGCACCGGAATTGTAAGGGAGAGCTCGTTACGCTTCTCGGCTCTCATTGGGCTTGACTGCGCCGTGAAACGTTTAGCGCAGCGGTTCGTCGAGAGGGAGGTGATTGATTTGTTTGTTTCTTTTTGTCTTATGCGGACGGTAGACGGGGCAGGCGGATACGAGCGCGTGACGTGAGCTTCCTCGGCGTTATTACTGCGGTGTCTGCGCGGGGTTGTTTTCGAGAAGTTAGGGTTCTGGAAAATTAAAGGGTGAGAGGAAGTGACCGGGGTGAGTTAGAGGGGAGGATATAGTTTTCAGCGAAAATAGAACTGACGGCTCGATGTAGACATCAGGGTCAATTGTTGGAGGTGAAGTTTTTGAGGTTGCTCGGGGTTTTGGGTGGATGATTTGAGACTGGATTTTTAGATTTTGAAAAGAAAGGTATTTGATCTAGAGGCATAAGTTTTTTCGTGAAAGAATTTATTAATGAGAGCTTCAGGTAATCGATTTTTACTACTGGGTTGTAAGAATAAAAATAAAAATTATCTAACCATACATGAACATACTGAAGGCAATTATTGGAAAAAGTGAAGATTGATTGACTCGTGTTTGTTTGATGTTATTCATTCGACCGATGAACTTTTGGTAGAAACTTCACAACCCCTGTAATGACCGCATGTAAGTTTTGTAATTTGGTAAGCTATTAGGCCAGCGGTTCGAAACCTAAACTTGAAAAGTTTTATGACAGGCATCGTTAACGTCAGTGTTCCAACTTCATCAATTATTCATCTGGAAATTGCTATTCTCGTACACTTGTCGACTCGGAATACGAATGTTATTATTTTAAGTCTATCATTAGTCACAAAGCCACAACCATCGCTGAATAAATAAGAAGTCGGTAGCCTGTCAATAAACATTCTCAATCAGTAAAAGTTCCGGTGTTCAAGATTTCATCATTAATAACCTAGCTGAAATCTAATCAATTATTAAAAACAAACTAAACTAATCAAAAAGCCCACTCGAGAAATCAAACCATAAAAAGCAGCAAATTCAAAAGTAAATGAGCACCAACAGAAAAACTCACAAACTCAAGAGAAAAAATCGTCGAAACAAATAAACGGGAACGGCCGCATTAAAAAAAAAACAAGCACTGCTAGAAACGCAGACAAGACGAGAGCGAGATAGGCGCATACGCGCGAAATGGCTGGTATACGCTGCAGCTGAACTGCAATGCGCGGCGGGCCGCCGACGATGCGGCTCCGGCTTTCATAAATAAACACGGTGATTTTGAGGTTTGACGATTGCACTCGGCTCTTTACAGCTCGCCGAGCCGATTTCCAAGCACCGGGAGAGCGAACGACATGAATCCAAGTCTGTTTTGAGATTGATGCAAGCGCCGATCGTTAATCGAGGGAGGGGGGCGATGTGTTTGGTTTTTCAGTTAGCTGCCTCTTGGCGTGCGGTTGCGCTTGGTAGGATTGATAGCTTCATTGGTCAGTGATTGATTGGCCGTTGAATGTCGTGGATTTGTATGGAGAATCGACGAGGTCTTGGGAGCGTGGTGAAGGTCTGGGTGAAAAAACGTGCTTTTCAATTTGGTACTTGAAGAAAGTGGGGTTAGCTCGATTGGGTATGAACGTTGAAATTGAATTAGCCTGTTTTGAGTGTCCAGTGCCATTGCTTTAAATATTTTTATTAGCATAAATCGATTTTTTTAAAGTAATGTCAGTATCATACAAAAATATAATTTTAAAAAAGTCCAATAGCAAACAAAATTCAAATAAAAATCTCTCTCTAATTATCAATTTAATTAAAATATAATGAATCAAATAATGAAGTTAACAAGTACCACCCAAATTCTACCTACGCCAGCCTCACTGTATATACATACTTGAACCTCTTCAGCTGCACATTATACATCACAAGCGCGCATCCGCGAGCTTGATTGACGAACTCGACGTTTCCCCTCTCCCGGCATTTTTTCGCCCGTATAAAAAGAAAAATCCAGCCCGCGCAAATGGACGCCGTCCGCGGGCCATAAATCATCTTTAAGCTCCCGCTGTATATCGCTAATATCCCGATCGATTTTGGCCCGTCTTGTAGCACTCAATCGCCGCTTGGAGCCGTCTATCTCAATGCTCGCAGCAGCGACGCGAGGCGATGAAAATGAAGTTTGCATTGCGCCGAAGTGGATTTACAAATTTTGTATGGCTTCCGGCTATTATGGAGGGACAACCCCGCGCGACGCTCGCTCAGGGGGGTAAGAGAGGGGCAAATGTATTCGAGATGTTTTATGCATCGTTTCGCTGAGGCGAGATGATGGACGTGTATCTTCAGAATGTAGGAAAATCAAATTCACGGCGTCTAACGGTGCTGTCCATAAATCTTTGAAATGTGCCTGGAGAAATTGGTCAATCCGGGTGTCGTTTAGGTATATTGAAATTGAATGTGACAATTTATGGGTTTACAGTAAGGAAGAGACTTTAATGCTGTTAACTTTTTTTTAGCTTGTTGCGATGTTTTGCTTGTTAAATGTATGGAAATTTGATTGGAAATGGTGAAGATTAATAAAATATGAGTTGATTTTTGAAAGAATTAAAATTTTGTAGAATGATGAGAAACGTAGTAAATCAGCTAAGATATGATAAAAGTTGTTTTATTAAAGTTCGTGTTTGACATTTATCAGTGCATCTTATTGCTTTTCTTTTCTCAAGTTTTTTGAAGAACTTGATTCGATATGTAGTATTGACTACTGCTTCTCGGAAATGTATCATAAAGAAGAAAGTTTAAATTAGTCCGTTTGACTCTGCACATCCAGATGCACATATCAATGAATGCGTGAAATTCATATTCCTATTTGCATCAGTGAGTTCTCGTATTTTGCAAAAAGAAACATGAAAATCAACGTTCTTACTATTAAAATAAAGGTGCTCTTAAAAATATTCTCTTTCTCGTTTTCAGCGCTACTACTTTTTATTCAAAATTCAAATATCATTCAAAATGATAATGAACTTGCTTGAAATTTGACATTTTAACGACGGAAATATAAATTTTGCGACAGTCAATCCAATATGCATTCATGAACCGTCTTTGGGGCCAACAACAGCCGCCCCGGTATCAAAGTCAGAAAGTCGCTTGATTAACTTGATTTTGATTACCTCGTCTTGCCAGACAATGTCTTAAACTTCGTCTCTCTCTCTCTCACTCTCTCTCTCTCTCTCTCTTCCTCTTTACCTCTTGCTCTGTGTAGCGGGATTCTAGTGGAGCGCAATTACGTTGCCGAACTTTGTTGCCTCCCGTTTGATGGTAAATTGAGCGCTCGCCATAGTTGGGATGCAGATATGCCAATCGCCAGACGGAGCCAATTTGCACGGCCACGATTGTTGTTTCTTGTTCGAGTGTTAAAGGATGAAAGCCAAGATTTTAGTCTTAAAGTTCTTTTAGTGAATCATGCTAGCTCAAGTGAAACTGAGGTTGTCACGGTTTGATCGTGGAATGTTTTGCAAACATACATCTACTAATGTACCAATTTATTGAATAATCGATTCTTTTTTTTAAATAATGCTTACATGTAATTTAAGTTAATTAAAATTAATAAAAGCTTGCGAAAGGATTTTTATTAGATTGGCTGAAAGTTTTTATTACTGCTCAAGAGTTTTTGAAAATTCAGCGCAAAACTTATTTTAAAAAAAGTTTAAAGTTTCTTTGATGTACTTAAAATAAAAGAGGCAGTCAGCGTTAATATTACGGTAAGGTCGGGAATTTATTATTACTCAAAGTTGTTTACTTCAATTTTGGCTTTAAAAAATTGGTTTTAATTTTTTTTTTTTTTTTTTAAATACAAGTTAGAGATTCAGTTTGAGATCCCATTGAAAAATTATAACAGTTTAAAATCAAGCATAAAAAATGTACCAAAACTTTAACTTTATTATAGCACATTATTATATAAATTTGTTGATCCCTAAACTATTATAACATTTACAGAAAGAAAAGTCTATTATTTTTGCAATAAACAAATAAAAGCTGCTTTCTTCTAGTTTAATTTTGTATATTTAAAGATGTATACAAGATTATTCTAGGCTACATAAAAAGAGGTTAAAAAATTTGAGCATAATGTATGTCCCGGAGGCTTGGGCCTCTCCTAGTCAGAGAAATGAAAAATAATTTTTTTGATAAGATGACTAAGCTTTTAATTTTTAAAAGTGCGTAATAAATTGTGAAATCATATTCTTTTAGTTACCTAATAAAATGTGCTATAATATAAGTTTATCAATAAAATCGACAGATCCGTTTTCACAAACATTTCAACAATCCTATTTACAAACAAACGTGACATGAATTGAAAAGTAAGGTGAATCTTAAAGGCGGTAGACACGCCACGCAGAGCTTTCAATATTAACGCGATTCCCGAAGCCAAACACGATCCTGCATTGTTGTAATAAATTTTTCATACGTAAACAGGTAATATGATAAAGACTTTCGTGATAATGAAACATCGTATTCAGAGTGAAATTTCTATCATTGGCCAAAAGGTATTGGTAAAAAATGAGTATGTGATCATAGAGAATAAAGCACGAATAAATTGCGAAGGGTTCATCCGTGTAATTAAGCGATTCGTAGAAAGAAATTTTGAGAGAAAATCGTACAGTAGGGCTAACTAAAATAGCCAGAACGTCGACGTAATTTCTCATAAAGTATTGCTGTTTTCACAATACCTGATGTGAATACATCGTACATAAAGATATTTTGGCATGATTTTGAGGAAATTTCGTATGAGTACCTTTTAGTAAAAGAACATACAGGTTACTTATGCTGAATTCTCTAGAAATTTCTTTTCGTATACGCGTGTAAATATTCTATTGTAGAGTGAATGAAATGAAATTTTCATTATATTGTTATTGCAGGATGAATGCTGGCGCGTGTGTAATGCGTTTGTTTACTTCGAACCCATCATGACCATAAGGTTAATATTAAGTTAACATCACACGTCGTGAAAGCTATAGTTGTAATATTGTTAATAAGTACTTCGATTAATTTTATGGAATTTTGTTATACTAGAATTGAATGACGATAGATATTAGGTAATTTTATCCGAATTAGTTATTAAGAGACCATAAAATCCATAATTAATAATGAGAGCTTTGATATTTACTCCGTTATCGGGATGCGTCGAATTTCAGTATGAAATGATGAAATAAAAGCTTCCAGCGGGTTTCAAATTTTTAATTGAGTTTATGTATACGGTTAATTAAATTTCAATGGAAAATTTAGTTTGTAATATTAGGATCGTAAAATAGTCTGAGTATTAATAACGAGCGCTTAAAATTTATTAAAAATATTCATCATTCAATTAAGTATCGACGCTTATAGTTTATATATTAACTTAAAATTTATGTATATTTTTTATAGTATGAGAGTTTTATTCGACATATCATTTTATAGCTGAATATATATCTTCTGAGTTCACATTCTTGACTCGAGAATTTTTTAACTGAAATTTTTAAATCCGATCTCTAACTATTTGAAAAAGCTTTTAAAACAATGTAGATTTGTACATTTTTATAATTTATAATTTTCCATATTTCTTTTAAAAATATTTAATTGGAAACTATAAAAAAGTTCAGAGGCTGATTATTGCTTGACCAATTTGACCTTAATTCTGGATACCAATACAGTAATACCACAAAGTCTAATTATCTCCGCACATCCACTAAAAACCCTAATTATTCATCTTAATGCTTAATATTTCAATACTAATCCTTTAACGATCGATTCTCCCACACAACAGTATCGTTAAACCGAAACCTCTACCATCACGACTCCCCCCCCCCTCTCCCCACCTCGTCTCCTCCACTCTACAATTCAAAATTCAAAATCGGGATCAATTGCGACCTCAGCTTGCCGACGGCTCGCTTAATCCGACGATTAAGTTTACACCCCCTCCCACCTCAATCCAGCGCTCAGCCTTACACCTATACACTTATCAGCTTGGCCCCAGCGCGCCGCAATTTACAATATTAACTTTGCCGACGCGGAAAACTCGCGTAAGCGCCAAGGCGAATTATCCAAAGGACTCGCTAATCTCCATAGCTCGTATCGCGCGAGAAAATCGGACGTTTTTTTCCTCCTTCTCCTATATAGCGCGGTGCGTCGATCTCGATATCCAAGCCCCCGCCGGATGATTAATTCAGCATAGATCTCATGAAAGATGCAAGCCGCGCGCGCGCGCCACGAAAGTACAAGTATTCCTTGACCTTTGCCGAAGGCAGAAAGGCCAGACGCGCGCAGCCAAGGACCTTTTACTTTTCCTTAGCTTCGCCGAGGCGGTAATTAGCGGCTGCCTTCCCTCCACCCCCGCGCCCGCCCGCGCTGCCCGCTACTCTGAAATCTACGACGGGCCATCGATTTTTCTCGCTCCCTTTCCTCTCTCTCTCTCTTTCTCTCTTACTCTCTGTATATTGCGCTTCATAAATTCTCGCCCGTTTTATTCGTCCGCGAGATTCGCTCGGCCACTTTATTACGCTTTCTTATAGCGGTCGGCTTTTTAGGCTTGGTGAAACGGGGACGAGAGGGTTAGTAATTATTTGGTGACGATGTGGATGGAAGGTGCGGATGGGTAAATGAGATGAGTAAGTGAGATGAATAGCGGTTAAGTGAGCTTCAAACGAGACGTGTTTTAAGATTTTAAGGAATAATTAGCAGGTTCAGGCTTTGAATATTGCAGCGTGAACTTGTATAAAAAGTACCAACGTTATTAATCAGATACTTTTAATTGAAAAATGAATCTGTTGTAGCTACATGAAATTAATAATAAGGTTAATAAGCCAACAATTTAAGCAAATTTTTTTAAGAAGATAAGAAAGTTTACCAAATAATAATATTTTGCTTCCTTTTCTGTGATTATTGGATCATAAATTATAATTTAATCATTACTTGATGACTAAGTTCTTAGTTGTGTTTATATAATTTGTTTACCCTGCCAGCATAAAGTCAGATCCAAGTAACGATATACAGAACGTTTCTCTCCAATTACGATGTTTCAAATATTTGGACAATGATAATTCAAATTGTACCCATATTACAGATACTATTTATATAAAAATTAGGGAGCAAAAGAGTAAACGATTTGCAACTAATTTGCAGATGTCAATAACTATTATGAAATTTGACATTATGATTCATTTATGTTTAATATCTTTATAATCTATGCTTAAAGAAAGACGAATTGAAATAGACAGAGCGTTGTCTGTCATCACACGCCTGTTACTACTTACAATATTCGTTACTTTCATAGAAGGAGTGCACCAACACTTTACGAAACGTCAATAGTTCACCTACTATTAAGACTCTCAGATAAAAGAATATCTCGTTCAAGAAGCGAACATTGTAATACATCCCGCCATCAAGAAAATAAGACAATGATTCTCGCAACGGTTCATCAACAATCATTTCCCCCTCTAGGCCACTTCTTCTCCCAGTATTTTTCTTTCCACCGGCTTCTTCTTCACACCATCTACACAGCCAAACACACCCAGCGGCTTTATACGTATCCAGCTACTTATTCGCGGCAAACTCCGCGCCAACTCCTACACATATACCCACATTCGCAGCGAAAGTTCGGGCGGGACTGGCTTCTTCCCTTAAAATATTCCGGCCGCCGCCCTAAAAAATTCATCCCGAGCGAATCCACTCGGCGAAACTTTCCGAGCGCGCCCCGGCTCGCTTTTCCGGAGCGCTATATATATCCGGCCCGGATGCGCATAATCGCGCGCTCTTTACGACGTTAATTTTCCCTTGGAGTGTAATACGTCGGATGACTTTCGGCCCGATAAATCGACCCTTATCGCAAGCCAAGTTTGGCCCGACCTTCATTCGAGGGCGGGGGCGAAAGAGAGAGAGAGAAAGTTTTTTCCCGGAGGTTTTCTTTGGTTTTTTTCTTTGGTTTTATGACGAGGGTGTACGCGGCTTTATCGCGTGTTTTTGGCGTTGGGTTTTCGATAGGAGAGCCTGCGAGAGTGGGGGTAGGCGATGCGTGGGTGCCGATTGTGCGGCATGATGCTGACATTGTACTACATATTGGTTTTGTGTTGTGCTGTTATTACTATACTAAGCGTTTGATCGAAGATTTCAATAGTTCAGGTGCATGTTTTGTTTGATTAGGATTTGATGCGGATTAGATGTTTCGGTTAAGGTAAATGGATTTGGCGAATGCATTAATTATTAAAGTCTATAAGTGAATAAAAGAAAAAAAAACAAAAAATTTATTTAAAAGCTTAAAATTTCTAGATGGAGGAGGATAAAACTTACCTTTTAAAATCTTGATGAATGTTTCAGCGAAAAATCTAAAACAAAAAGAAAAATACACGTAAACTTTCATGTTTTGAAACTTATAATAAATAAAATATATTTATTAAAAAGTTTTGTCTTATGATGTACAATTTTTTAATATTATTTATTTTTCTTTGGCTGTTACATATACATCCAAATAAATTGTATTGGCATATTTGTTTTCATACCAATTAAATATTTTAAATTAGCACTTTAACTGTCAGAATAAATATGAATTCAATCCGCAAAAAAGTTAATTGAAAAATTCAATTTTCTAAAATGCATTTATTAGTTAAATAAAAGATTATAGAAATAGAAAAGCTTCAATATCATATATTTATGAGAAAATAGTAAATAAATACAATAAACTCAATGAATTTAGCTTTAAACAATACTAAATCCAAAAAAGAAACAGCAAAATAGTAATGCTAAACTTTACAAAACTTACAAGAATTTCAAGAATTTAAAGACTGTCGGTAAGTTACTGGATACGGATGTGCTGTTCGTATCATATTTCTTTTTCTCCGTGTAATCCAAAACTCGCGAGTTTTTCTAGTAAATCTACGGATCAACACCCTGATCACTCAACCTGAGAAACATAATCATCACTTCAGAACTAATCGAAATAACCGATGGTAAATCAATATCTGCTCTACAAAATGTCACCCCACCAACTGCATAATAACAAAAAAAAAAAACATTACGCGCCCGTTTCTACTTCCTGGAAGCATTCCCACACGAACTTATCCAAAAATACTCAGAATTAACGTATATAAAGTTACGCGAACCCCCGAAACTTGGCTCGGGCCACCGAAAAGATCGAGCTGGCTCTACTCACGCCCACGCAAAGGATCTCTCTCACGAAAAATGTGGCTAATTGTCCCTGAGATCGACGGAGCGTATCGCCGCGCGGCCAAGTTTTTCAAAGAAAAAGGGAAAGCGCCCGCTCGTTCGTCCATTAGCTCGGCGAATTCGAAGTTAGAGGAACACGTGGGCGGCATAGGAGCTGGCGTTCCTTTTTTGCTGACGGCGAGTCGGCTTCTTTCATGGGTCTTTTTCCCCGGCTGAATACCGACCGGCTTGTATTGAGGATAACGACTGGGAGAGGGCTGTGTTATTGCGACGTGGGCCGCTGTTATTGAAAGGAGTGACCCGCTGGAGCTGATGTAGTGCGTGTTCCACGTTGTCGATGGATGTTTTCTCTTTTCCGGGCGTCGGGCGTGATAGAGAAACGTACGGATTTTTATTATTTTAGGATACGTTGAAGGTGTTTTATATGCAAAATGAAGAGGTAGTAAAACGCGAAGATTGTGAGCTTATTTTATGGGTGCGATGGATGGAAGTTGATATTATCATCTGCTATTGCGATTGTGCTGATTAAATTGAGTGTATTAAAAAACTTTTTAAACTGTATGCATGGAAGTTCTGGCTGAAACGTATAAGCTTGAGAAAATACGCTTTTCATATTAAACATTTTAAATTTAAATTTACATCCATAAGGTTCATTCATAAAATAAAAATTTTGTAAGGCCGATCTGAATCGCACCTCTTAATTTTTAACGCCGCAAAAACATGAAAATACATCATCCCCATCAAAATAAACCGACAAAAGAAGCGCTTTATGCAGCTTCCTCAAAAAACTTTTTTAATTATACAACTTTAATAAGACACGCGCGTAAAAAATGCAGCATAAAAAATGCGCAGCGACAAAAAACGTGTTACATAAAAAAAAGGCCGCTTAAAGATGGCTGCGTTGGCGCGCATCTGCTTATAAAAGGCGAAAAGTGCCGCTCGGCTGAGCCACTACTGCGCTATCTCTCGGGCCCAACGTCAACGCGAGCCGCGATGGAATATGGGGTGAGCTTTCGACGTGAGCGCGATTTACGCGCTGCGAGGGCGAATTTTTATCGGGTCAGGAGGAAGATGGCTATACGCGCGGGCGCGCGAATTTACGAGAGATATAGATAGTAAATAAGGATGAGCATGTAGAGGATATGTATTTTTCCGTGATCTCGTGCGCATAAGGAAGAGCAGTTTTGGGGATGTAACGGATACGTTTTGGTATTGGCTGTGTTGAGAGGTGATGAGATTAATGAAGGAGGTACTGGATGGGCTTGTTTATTTTGATGCTGATGGTTCAAGTGAGATGGGGTATTTTTTAATAAAATAGGAAAATTCCGGAATGTTTGGGATGGTAAAGCAACATTGGAAAAGTTACAAGCTTCGAATATTAGAGAAGTTGATTGCCACTTTGTTTTGATGATTAAATTTTGCTGGCGGTCTTTAAATTTTCACAAAAAAAAACCCACAAATAATTTTTTTTTTATAATAATTTTTACTAAATTAAAAAAACATTTCGAAATTTATTTTAAAATTTCAAACCATCCAACATTACTTCAATTCGTAAGCTTAATTAAGCTAGACGTCAGCAACTAAAAGCAGCGTAAATTTCCGAAAAAGCCTAACCACCACTCTCCAAACATAGCTCGTATCGATCACACGTCCACGCAGTCCACATCCCACCCCATCGTCCGTCATTGAACCTACCCATCCCTCTCCCCCAGTCCAAAAACAATAAAAAGAAAAATACAGCGAGGCTACACGGAAGAAGGCACCTCTCGCACAGCGAGCGAATAGGTTACGCCCGTCAGCTCGTCTATATAAGTATATTACTCGGCGCGGCCGTTACATTAAGCGCCGCTCATATCGGAATCATAATCTAACGGGGCGATCTTCCACCGGCCAGAATCGCCCCCGCGCGCTCGCTATTACCTGGATCGAGCCTTCTCGATAAGACTTGACGAATGAACGGCCCGTGCTAACGAAAAAAATATGCGATAGGAGGAAGGAGGGGGGGTTTTATCGGCCGTACGCCCGTTTTTATGTACGCGGGCGGGGGAGTAGCAGAGGAATTTCAGCGAATGATATTTTTGTGAACAATGGGTTTGCTGGGTTGTAGTGTTTTTTTTTCTTTCCTGGGATGAGTTTGTGTTTCTGGGTGGTAATTCGTTTGGTGGTGTTGGTGTGTGTACGTTGGTTTTTGGATGCGTTTTGTTGACAGTACTTTTTCGTTGTGGATTTCGTAGATTTGTTTGTTGTTTCGTATAAATGAAGAATTACCTTTTTAATTCTCTTTTGTAGCTCCTTTTAAAGTTGAGTTTGTAGTTAACGTGTTGAATAGGTAGAGCATCGTAGGAGGTCCGCAAAAGTTGCGCTTAAAAAGTTATCAAACGAATTTTTGAATCCTCTAGGTGGTTACCGGTTTGTAGGGTAATTAAAAGTTAAAATAAACTTTTGTCGCCTTTTATTTTCGTTTTAGCTTTTTCAAAAGTGTTGAAAATCAAATTAGTGTAAAATAAATATAATATTTTTGCTTGATAAAAATTTCAAATAATATTTTTGAAAGCAAATTTAATTTTCTAGTACTTTTCTATGGTCGCGCAAGCCTACAGAACCACATCAAACGTAAAATAAAAAAACAAACGTCTAAAAGAGTAAAAACAGTCACGAATCATTAAATTTTCAAAATAAAACACCCTCCGCACACCGCGCGATTCATCTAATCCGGAAGTAAAAGGCAACGACACTCAAGCTCTCTGCTTTTCCAAGCGCTCCACGGCCGAGACGAAAGTATGGAAAAGAGGGAAAACTACGTGGGTCGAGCTTGTTACGACGAGTTTTAAGGCCTGCTCGGCGTGACTTTATAGTCCTCTTGCCTCGGCGCCTCGATAGATTCTGGCTTTAATTACTCTTGGAGTGAGCTGGGTGGGCGCGTCGCTTCCTGCTTCCGGAGGACATTATTATTCGGGCGGGCTCCAGCCGCGCGCGAATCGTCGGAGCTAAAATGCGCGGGCTGGGAGAGTGTCCTTATTAAAAATGTATGCGCCGCCGGCGAAAGGGAAAATTGACAGCTTGATGGATGGACAAATTTATTTTGCCGACGTGTCGGGTTGTGTTGTTTTTTTCTGTTTGTTTATCGAACGGCAGCCGAATTGTTCGGGCTGCGAGTATTCGGGGCTTTGCGGAGTTGTGGGTTTTTCGCGCTCAGTGGCAGTTTTGGAATTGGTATTTTTAGTTGTAGTTTTAGTGGAGTAATGAATGTTTGTATTTCGAAAAATGTAAAGAATTTGTTTGTATTTAAACAATGCTTTGTTGATTTAGTTATGTTAGCGATTTTGTTGTTTTACGAAACTTTTTTCGTTGCATGAAAAAAATTTAATAAAATTTTTACGGATGAAATATTTTGAGCATCGTGTTTTTTCAAATTTTGAATGATTCTGCAAATTCTGAAGTGCACTCACCGAAACTTTGCATATCGATAAAATTTATGCTTTTACTGCAGTACTGCAGCTTATAATACATACTTTTAGCGTTTATAATACTTTTGTAGGTTGATCTATGAATAAAATTTATGCATCATACCTTCTTTAATCTTAATAAAATAATATACCGATTTTTGAAAAAATACTGAAATTAAAGTTATATTTGAAGAAGTTTAAAGTCATTGCTCCAAATTTAATTATTAGTACAAATATAAATTTTCTGACCAGTCCCTAACCCTCTTTTCGGCACAAGACAAAAAAATCATAGAAAAAATAATATAACATAAGAAATATAAGAAACATGCGATCCTGAAAAGCTGCGTTACCCGGCGAAAGCTACTTTTCTTCTCCCAGCGCCATAAATACGCGAAACGCCAGGCGGACTTTGACGGATCGCGTTTACTCGGCTTTACGTGACGAAATTTCACCTCGGCAGGGCCGCGTGTGCAACACCTGAGGGTTAGTGTGCAGAGCGCTTAGAGCAACCTCCAACCCAGTAAAGATCGCGTACGTGCACGCGCGGCGAAAAAGAAGCCGAGTGGGTGGGGGGCGCACGAAAAAAAATCAGCGAAGGCAGTTATAAGAAAGAGAGCGAGAGAGAGAGAGAGAGAGAGAAAGAGAGTTTACAAGGTTCGCGGAAATTCTCGTGGGTCAGGGTCAGCTTGGCTCGCCCTCGCGCGAAGCCGAGAAAAAGAGAGAGAGAGAGAAAGAGCGCGTCGCCAGCGCGCGGAATTGGCAAACTCGATCATTTCGCGTCGCGGCGGCGACGACAATCCAAGGGGACGCGAGAGCTGTTTGTGTTACAAGTGAGAGAGGGAGAGAGGGAGAGAGAGAGAAAGGGTGGAATTTGATGAGCGTGGGCGAAAGTATAGAGGAACAAAGTGACGGGGCATCCGGGATGAAATGGAGATAATAAAGAGAGGCAGGATAGATAGATTGAAAGAGAGGCCGAGGGAAGTGGATTGGGAGAGTAAAAGGGATTAAAGGGGAAAGGGTGGAAATGGGGTAGTGGTGGGGCGTAGAAAGGGAAAATTTGAATTTGAATTTGCAGCGTGCGCTCCGGGTCTATTACACAGTCGAGGCTGTATTAGTCATTAAAATGCATAATTGCTGGCGCACAATAGGGGCGAAGGGGTGAAAACAACCCTTAGGCAGAAACAATAATTGCAAATAGAGCTCTCTATTTTAAGTGAAAACTTAAATGAATAATACGAAGATAATTACGATTGTAATATAAAGGCAGAGAGGGTTTTGGGTCATAAAAATGTCAGAAAAATGAGTGAAATGAAAAATTGAGAGAGATTTTCTTATTCCCAATCTTCTTTGAAAAGTATGAGAAAGAAAAATTGGAAAGGGTAGGAGAAAAGAGAGAAAATAGATAGTAAAAGAGAATAAAAGGTGAACTGATAGAAAATATAGATTGGAGACCAAGCGGCTGATGAGATTGTTAAAAAAAGAAAATCAAAAATTCTAAAAATAGAATATTTTATTTTTTACCTTTTTCTTCGTCTCTAACAATGAAAGAAAGAGATAACATGCATCAAGGGAAGGCAAAAAATAAATAGATAGATAGATCAAGAGCGAGATAGAGGAAAAATAAGAGACGAACACGTAGCAAAGGAAACAAATAGAGGGCAAGGAAGGACGGGCGAGTTTAAAAGGTCCCGCTCTGCCAAGTGATTCGTCCAGGCATTTTTCTATTTTCACACATCTATCCCACTCTGCGCCTCTGTCCCTCTCTCTCGCTCTCTTTTTTCTTCGCCTTTCTGACCAGTTTGTCCGTCTTCGTCTCCTAGCCATTTCACCGCTTCTTTATTGCCTTTATTGCAGTGCTTCTTCTCTCTCACTCTCTACTCCAGCAATAGCCATCCAACAATCTATTAGCTTTACTGTTATGGCCTTTCTTTTGACCCTACTTTTTCGGCGCTGTTAAGCAATTGAAAATTCTGCAGTGAGCGCGTGCGCGCGCACTTAAGCGTCGGGGCTCCTTTATTTTTTAAATTATACGCGTGCACAGGCCATCGGAATAATTTTTCCATTACAGTTCGCTCCTTTATGTCTGCCAGGCGCGTAATTTTTCGGCGCTAGCGCATTTTTGTGCTGTAAGCGCGCTTAAATGTGTAAAGCAATTACGTATTTCTGCCGAGCGATGTATTTTAGCGATAAGAAAGTGTGTGCTTTAGCGATTAGTCGCTAATTAAATCGTCTTTTCGTCCTGAAGACCCAGAGAAAATTTCCGCTCCGATTTATGGTGGCATATCCTTTCGCGGATAATTAAGTTTTAATTAATCAACCACGTCGATTATCCCATTTAGTTTCCCTCTTTCTCTACTCTTTTCAATCTTGTCCGCGTCTTGTTAGTTTCCTTTTACTGCGCTCTCGCTTTTCTCGCTTATTACGGATGCCCTTTGTTAATTTCTTTTGTCATAATTTGTCTTCTGTCGTTGCGTTAATTGCAAGACGTCCCTTATTTATCCGAGTAAACTAATTAGAGGAAATAAGCATTTCTGGAATCTGACAGTTTTTAGGTAATACGTAAATATTTAATAACAATCCTCTTTGTTCTAATTAATTAAAATTCTAATGAATAATATAGTTTTTTAACGATATTTTAGAAATATCAGGTGTTTGATCTTCGTTATCAACTACTTACATTAAATTTTAACGGTGGTTTAACTTCCTTACATTGTTAGATTAATTTGAATGACTTATTAAATTGTCTCGAGCTGAAAACTTCGAAAGGCGATAATTAACTTGAGTAAATTATTGAGAAGTGAAGTAGATTAAAAGGCTATTATAATAATTAACGTTTCTAAATGTTTCAACTACGAAATTAAACAAAGTATCGTTAAATTATTATTATATGATGATACACGTTTTTAGTACTTTTAATTCGATTTTTAAGTAAAAAGATTATAAAGTTTGTATTGATCGCTATTACTATAAAGATTAGTCACAGTTCGTTAATACAGAAAACGAAGTATTTCTTGAACTACATTCTTTTTTAATACGCTCGCAGCCTCTCATTTTTTTTCCTCTAAGACGTTTCTACTTTAACTTACTTTTCATTACACTTTCTTTTATCTAAACTCTTTCATTTTCTTGCAGCTCCTTTTTATTAACGCAGAATCCATAAGCTTTATTGCATCGACTGCCTGGCGATATAGTCGCAGCCATGTAATTTGTAATGCTTTACGTGATCTCAAATTATAATTTAATACCGTTTCATTTTTCTCAGGAAAGTAAAAGAGAGAGAGAAGAGAGAAAACGATTCAATTCTCAGCGTCTTTTATACTTATTATAGAATTTCGCTCGTGCGCGAATACTTGAATGACTTTAATGGACGCAGCTCTGAGCTTGGTAATAAAGATTTTTTATTTCGGTTTATTTTACTTTCAATTAGAGAGTCGAATCTTTCAAACAGTTCTTCTCTCTTTATCCCTCTGTCTGTCCATCTGTCTTAGTCGTTAGAGCTCAAAATCTAAACTCTAAATTCGCAGCGCGCAATTAAAGATTTTACGGTCTACCGTGCGAAGAGCCGCGAGCTCATTAAATTATCATCTCCTAAAAAGGGTGCGAGTTTACGCGAATAATTTTCTATTGTAATGAAAATGATGATTACGTCGTAACATTACTACGTCTAATTATGGTATTAATTAGAGCGTTAGTAATTAACAAATATGTATTATTAATTAAAGCAGACTTTCGTTCTAGATTTCGTTTGTTAGGACCTTGAATATTATTGATCCTGAAGTTTTTTCCTGTTTCTGGTATCGATCAGCTGGGAAACAATGTAAAAAAATTAGCAGTAAAATTGCATACAATGTTAGATATCGTAAAAAGATAATTCTCAATTATGTAGGTAGCTCTGACAAGTGCGATAGATATTTGTGCGCGAATGTTAAAAATAGCATTCTGATTAATCATTCTAAGCCAGAAATCGATAAGAGCGATTATTTATAAATTCACTACAATGAATAAAAAAAGTCACTATACAAGATATATCGCTTGAAAATAAGTAATTTGAAATTCAAAAAAGCGTTTAACCAGCATTTTTAAATTCGTGAATAAATAAACGTTATTTAGCCGCAGCTATTTTTCATCATAAATTTTACCAGCCACCAACAAACTCAATCTAACAATCATTAATTTTTCAAAACTAAACTATACAAACAAGTTTGACGTTAGCCGTCGAATTACTATTTGCTCTACAATCAAAAGCAGAAGAGCGTCTATCTTCTAACTTTATAAAATAACTCGTTAAAAGAAGCACGAAAGAGGGCAGAGCGCCGAGTCTGAGCGCAGCAACAAATGAAAAACAATCGATTCCAATTAATCCCGATTGAAGCCGGCATGAAAAACAAAGAGGCTCGCCTCTTACAGAACGGAAAAAATCAGAACCCAATTAAATTACACAACGGCGCAGCCTCGCTGGCAACGAAAAAACTTCTCTACTCGCGCTCACTTCGAAATTGCATCTCTTCCTGTGCTCGCGCTCGCTCGAGAAATTTCAGAAAGCCACTCTCTTCCCATTCATGCTCGCGCCTTCGAGAAAATTAATTACCGG
>JAPYZA010001752.1:0-16067 GCA_030522685.1 Eupelmus azureus
GACGCGGGCGTGCACTACGACTGAGCGCCGCTGTTGTTACCGTGGATAAGCTAGAGGCGAAACTTTGAAGATGAATTAGCCAGACACCGGGGAAGTAGCGTCGGCGGAGCTTGTATAGAAATAATATTCGGTTGTATTCAATTGGAAATTCTTTTTTATTTGCGTTTGATTTTGGCTGGTTGCGTAGGTGGAGGTTTGTAAGGAAGCGTTGAGGGTTATTTTGGAAGTTTGCACGTTTGCTTTAGATTGTATTTTTCTGACAGGTGCAATTAGCTTAGCGAGAAGAGCGTTTCGTTTGTTTAGCTTGAAATATTGCAAGGAAGTAGTAACGAAGCGAGCCGGCCTGCAATCTACTTTAATAACATTCTATTTTGACAATCTTGACTGACGCTAAAGGTCTTTAACTCCCGACGTTCGAATGTTTATTTGAACAGCCTCACATCTGACAACAACATTTACCCGACTATTACCTACCCTAACTAACTCTACACGGCAAAACCGAAAGAAAAATTCGCGACATCCGAAGTAATCCATTACCCTACCTCTCGCGCGATCGTCACCTTCGCAGCCCGCGCGTAAACACTGGAAAATCACGAAGGTGCAAAAGCGCGATGAGCGCGCTTGTATTTTGGGCGAGTAGGGCTCGGCAACTTTGGCCGCTGGCCACGCATCATTTTAACGACAGGAACATCGCTCGGCGAGTTTTAATACGATTTTGGCAAGCTTCGAGTGCCCCCCCCCCCCTCCGGCAATCGTGGACGTTCGTGATGCGTCGGTTCTAGGGCTCTTCCCGAGAGCTGAATATTGTTTGCGGGGTTCGGCTATGAATTGTTGGTAGTTTTCGACTGATTGGCCGGCGCTTCGTTTGGAGTTGGATTAGGAGGGCGAGGCTCGAGTATTGTTAGTTGGCTGTTAGCAACGATTTTGGGTTTGGGTAATGGAAACAGACAATTTAGTTTTGTACGGCTGGAATAGTGATGCGGCGTTCGGCGCTGTTATGTATTTGTTGGGGTTAGTCGTTTGTAAATAGTTTAAGATTTAGTTGTGAAGTTGGTAGAATAGGGGTCAGCCTTGCGATGTGACTTTTTTTTTATACTGAACTTCAGAAACAAATTTGGAACAACTTTATTTCTCTGACCTTTTGCATTGTTCTTTTTATTACTTCCAGTTTGAAGCTCGTTAAAAATTATTTCTTAATTCGCTTTGTGGCCTTGAAGGGGGTCGTATTCAAATATATCGAATGTAGACAAGCTGCCTTCAATAAAATGTTGGCTTGAAAAGATCAATAATGAATAACTTTAAAACATTTTTCAAAATCTATTTGTGAGTTTATGCGTACTTTAGATTTATCAAAAAGATCTATTCGTAAGACGATCTATTTAGTTCGAACAACGTAGTTAATGAACTAATTAAGCAACTAATGTAATGGTGTGTTTCATCAATTTAAAGCATCCAGTATTGATTACTTATAAAACGAAGTTCGATTGCTATACCGCAACTATATAATCGAGCTCAAGCTTAAACTTTAGCGCAAGTTGTTCGTTAGCTCTTGTCGTGTGCACACCAACTTCTTGATAGTCGGTTACGAACAGTAAGGTGAATATAGTTACGTTTACAGGGAATGAACGAAACGAAACGAAATATAAATAAATATGTTTTGTTCATTTTGAATTTTAAGGGTACAACAGAAATTTGTTTTATCTTTAATAAAATTAATATTAAACTAAAACAAAATTTTGAATATATGTTTATTTTTAAAACGAAACGTAAAAAATTATAATATTACAAATTCGGTTTTTATCGAATAAACGAAAGCAAGTAATTTGTAACTTTTGATTGAAAGAAAATACAATAAGAACTTTATGATGTTTTATTTTTAAATTAAAACCATATTATAATTTATATTTAAATTTTTTACAACAAAATGAAGATAGACCGAAAGCTCACACATATTTTCCTTATAAAAATAGTAACGAAATATTCTCAATTTAAAATTTGTTTCCCACATTTTGATTTTACAAAAAATGAAATACATATTTCGTTATATAGATTCCCGGAAAAATGTAACGAGATCTTATAAACGAGATCTTTTGTTTCTTTAAAAAAACGAAATGAAACGAAGTATTTTTTTACATAGAGAAGGGTTTGAAAAAAGGACATGGCTTCAGTTGGCAGGAAATTGAATCCGGGACTTTCCGTTTTCGCGACGGATGCTTTTCCCACTAAGCTATCGAAGCCTATATGCACATTTTATTTCGAGTCGTCTTCATATCCTCAACGTGATGACGCATGCATTTTTCTGATTAAGCGCCATCCGTGACATATATATTTGACAAACAAAGCCATTGTTTAGTTTTATATAAATTACTGAAAAAAAATTTTAATTTTCATTAAATATATAAATAAATGTAATCGTAATAATTACTCCAAATTTTGTTTATATATTTAAAAGAAAGCTCTTAATTTTGACTTGCGTCATTTGCATTTAAACAGAATGAAAAGTAAACTATTATTTTTTTTATGAACGAAATAAACTGAGAATGTTTAATTTTAAAAATAAGGATTATCATAAATAATTTAGTTTTATTTTAATATTAAAAACAAAAGTTTAATTATACCATGATCAAATTTTGTTTAAAAATAACAACAAAATATTTCTCTTTTTTTCTACATTTTAATTTTTTATAAAAAAGTGTATATTTATGTTTGTGTGTATCTAAAAATTTAACGAATTCTCGAAAAAAACTTACAAAAAATAAAACTAAACCAAATATTTAGATTCGTATCAGTCCTGAAATTTTATGAAATATTTAGTTTCTTATTAAGCAGTAAAACTATTGGAATAATAAACTCATGTTACTGAATAATCAATTTTGCTACTTTTAACGCTAAGACGAAACATAAACTAAAAACTTTAGCCTGTAAAAATATTCACTCCGTTCCAAATCCCCATCATCAATCCAACTTTAATACCCGTGTGAAAAGTAAACACAAAACCCGACTAGTTAGTCGGTATTATTATTAGCTTTCATCACCTCCGTAAAGCCCGAGTAATTTTCCTAAAATAAAAAAAAGCCGCTTCTCTCGTCGCGAGAGCTGTGGACGATCCCCTCCACGAAACTAAGAATAAAACAGCCGTGAGAAGACTTTGCCAGCAAGTTCGTCTGAAAAAAAAGCAACGCGATCGCTTGGCCCAATAATAAGCTGCGCTTCGCATCCCTAGCCGAGATTTTTCCCTTCTATTTGTTTTTCAGTCGGCTTTTATTACCTCGCCTCTCGTTTTGTTTCTTCGCCGGGGGGACGGTTCATTAAGCCGGCGGGCGCGCGCGCGTCGGCTCTCTCGGAAAATCGGCCGGCGCCTGGCCTTTCCCCTTCACGGCGAGGGGGAATTTATTTTAGATTTTCTCGTTTCATGCGCGCGCCCGCGCAGGACAAATTGCGAGAGATTAGACGAGGCGTATGACAGATTGCCTTCGTGCGAGCTCGCGCGCTTCTACTTCGGACGCGGCCCTCGTGCGTGACCTTTTGTTAGTTTTTCGGTGCTTTTGATGTCGGGAAATTTTGATTTTGAAAGATGGAAAATTATTACTTTTTTTTGTTGAGGCGGTGTCAGAAGTTTTTTGTTTCTTCTAGTGCTTGATGCTTGCAAAAACAGATGCCTACTCAGAGTTGGCGTGGATTTTTCTAAAAGTGAGTATTTCGATGATGTATGGTGAAGGATTATTTATTTTGGAACGATAAATTATTTTTTTTTTTAAATGATATTGCGAGCTTGCCCGAAATGTCTAAATACTAGTGCTACAATATCTTTTTCATTACCAGCGCAAATAACAAAAAAACTAAACTATGTTAAGATATTACGTCTTCTTCTTCTTTTTTATATTGGCTGTAGGTTTATAGGTGATATGGATGTCACCGCAATACCGACGTGCCACTATATTGTTACTCGTAAAATGAAATATATGTCCTACCAAACATGTCTGTCTCTACTGCGCCCCCAGATTTCAAAGCAGCAATGTATCATTTACAATCCACAACTCATTTATACAGCAGTTTCTCACAAATCTTCCATTAATACATAAAGTTTCAACCCGAACTTTTCTTCTCTCAGCTCTCCACGGTCTAAATCATCTTCGAAGCCCCCAAAGCAGATAAAACTTCCAAAAGCACTAGCCCCTTTCTTACCCGGCAAAAATCAAATTCATTACGCTCATTAGATATATTTCAAATACTTTCAAACCCCCGACTCACAGTTCCCGGAAGAATCCCCGGCAAAAGCGCAAACTTCTCCAGCCGCTCCGTTTTCCATCCTCCCAGCAGGCCAGATTAAAAATCGCTGGCTCTCTCGCCCTTCCTCTTAGCCGGCTCCTTCGAGCTTTTAATTCCGGCGCGCCGGAGAGCTCGCTCCCTTCGGGCCTGGGGTATAGAGCGCGAAGCGAATTAGCCGCGCCGTATCGATTAGCCGCCTATTTCGGGCGGCCGTTTGGCTCGGCGCCCGAAATTTCGAGCTGCCTGCAGCCCCCGCGCGTCTACTCCTCCGCCCGCCGACGTAGGGGAGGGGGGGGGATGAAGCGAATTTATTATGTGGAGAGGCATCACCGGGACGAGGAGTCTCGTGGGACGATGCCGCGCGATTATGAATGGGCCCTAATGGGGCGATGCGATTAGGGGTGCGGCTTCATGCTTGTTTTCGCAGAGGGAGCGGGGGTGTATTCGTTAGCGTCGCTGCGCTGGTAAATATTGTGACGACTGGGCCGAAAATCTTTTTAGTTGCTGGAGATGCGTGTTTGGGTATGTGGGTGAAATGGGACGTGAAAATTAGCGTGAATTGAAATTTCGAGGATGAGAGTGCCTTTGAGTGTCGAGATTTTAGTTTGTTATTTAAGTTGGTATTTTGATATTAAGTAGATTTTTTTGTCGAATGTGATGTAATGAGAGATACTTATGTTTATGTTTTGTTGTTGTGAAATATTTGCTCGGAATATTGATGAGAAGTTCTGTGGGAGAATGTAAACAATGTGACAAATAAAATATCTGATAATTCAGTGAGAAATAACCTTATCAAATTTATTTCTTGATATTATCATGGATATTCAAATTGGTTATTATGTATGTGTAGTAATTTAAATAAAAGTCTAAAAAGTATGAAAATTCAAATACAGTTCAAAGTTAATACATCTAAAATAAGTACATTCGTCACTCCAATGTGAAATAATAGACCTTACGGGTATAATTTTTTTAAAAAAGCTATGAACAAACTAATGTATTGAAGAAATAATATTTCTTTCGATTAGATAACGAGATAATTTTTAGTGCGTAAGTGACCATAAAGAATAAAAATAGAAATTCTTCATAGTAGTTAATGAGATTCTATATCTTATTTTTTGTTTATCTCGAGGCATTAAGCATCTTAATACGTGACATAAATTTTATCATTTTATCTCGTTAGGCAACAAAAGAAATGGTCGAACGACGTGATTCATTAGTAAAGGGGAGATCAAAGGTTCGAAACATTTTTTTATGGTTCGGGTGATTTTGCTATGTCGAATTACCACGGCTATTAAAGATTGGGATTAGTGAACTTTTTACGCGTTTTCAGCTGAAAAACGTTTTAAAAATACCTTTTTATGATTCTTATACTTTTGTATTTTTGAACATGTAGTGAAGAACCGTAAAAACCACCGACGATCTCATCAGAAACTATTGCTTTCTTTTTGAAGTCGTTAATCTTTTCAAAGGCAAATCACGCTAAGCTGGAAAAAATGTCTTTTGCTAAAAGTAACAACACGACTTTTCTTAATTGCTCAAAAAATTCTTCAAATTTATTTTTGAGTTTCTTTTTGATGATTTATTTCAGCTGTAAAATGGCTAAAAATAAACCTTTATTACATATACTATTTTTTCTTTAATATAATATTTCTAATTTATTTACAAATGTATAAAGTATTATAGATGCATAATGTTCATCCACATTTTCCTAAAAATACAAATGTATCGCATATCTCTTTGTATTTTGAATTACACAAGATTATAAAGTAGCAATCGCCTGGAAATACTTTATCAACAAATCGAAAATCCTCATTAAACAAACGCTTATAATAACTGATAAGTAGATATTAAAGTTCTTGGCTTCTGTAAATCAAACACATAACTATCAGCAGGTCGTTCTTCGTTCATGAATCATTATCTATTCGCGGTAAGTTTTAATTAAAGTGTTAGTCAATGTAAATTTTAAAGCAAGTAGTAATAAAAAATATAGAAAATGTTAATTAATTAGTATAGGAAAACTGAAAGTTTTCAAGGTTTATTAAATCATTATTACATCGTCTTATTTAAAATATCTTTTTTTAACCAAACTAGTTATATTATATTATTTTATTAATTATATATTTTATATTCAACGGGCTAAATTTGTATATGCTTTTAATATTCAATTTTATCCTTAGTAAGTGCAAAGCTGTATCTTAATAAAGATACGATTTTATGTCGACATCCTTCTAAAATTAGATTAGAGTTTTAGTTATGGAAATATTTTATAATAGCATAATTCCTAAAAAAGGATTTACTAGAGCAACGAAATCTTCTTATTATCAAACTAATTAAATCTGTTAATAAGAACATATATTACTACTATTAGCCAAAATGTTGTCACTCCAGTAGAATCATATAAGTGTTAATGAAGAAACTAACCTTAATTCTTTCATCATACAAATTATTTAATAGCTATATTTACAATTTTCTTTGGATCCGTTCCAAAAATTATTGGAATGTTTCTTTTTTAATCAATAGATCTCTAGGGAAATAGCAATAATTATTAGATTTTGCTTGTGATATTTATTGAGCAATGTTGTGCAAAAATCATTTGCCAGTACCTACATTTTGTAAATACATATATATTTCCACTGGTATGATAAAAATAAATATACTAAATTAAATCGAGCTAAAAATTTTTGGAATCAAAGCCGATCAATAACAAGAAAGAGCAGTATATTTTGACCAAATATCAATGCAATATGGTTTTAATATTTACTGGCTGTAAAAATCTGCTAAAATTAGCCGATTAACCCTCATCATACGTGTACAATCTCTTCCTCAAAAATATCGCAAGATATTGCCCCACCCTTCATTGAATAATAAAGCTCATATCTAAACCCTTTTACCGTGCTCACATATACATATGTATATAAACAAGAAACCCGCGAAAGCGGAAAAGCTCAGCTCCGATTATTGATAGCTCTCAGCTGTTCCCTCGACTCGTCTTGGCCGTTGGCCGGGGCTATGCTAACGTCAGCGCGACAATGTACGCGCGCTTTGGAGACGCGCGGTGTCGTCATGCATTATTGTTATTTCGAGCTTTTGTCGAAGGCTAGCCGAATTATAAATCCCCCCTTCTCTGTCACTCTCTCTTTTTCTTTCTCTTACAGAACAGTTTCTTCGCTGCTAGAGAGTATGGCTGTCTGTTGCGGGAAATTTTTTAATTTTAGAGAGTGTGAGACAGAGAGAGAGAGAGAGAGAGAGAGAGAGAGAGAGAGAGAGAGAGAGAGAGAGAGAGAGAGAGAGAGAGAGAGAGAGAGAGAGAGAGAGAGAGAGGATAGAGAGCAGTTCGCATGGTCAAAACTAGGTCTTTTGCTCTTTCTCTGCCGACTTTATTTATTTATTTGTTTACAGACAATGACTGCTGTGATTTGATTCGCTGTCATGTTTATTGGCGCTGGATTTGTTTATAATTGCACGGCGAGTGACTGCCGGAAGAGAGTGACAAGGATACTCTTGTTTCTTATGCTTTTTATTAAAGTTTTGACTTGTGTGTATTTTTATTTTAAGAGTTCCCTTGTGGTTTCACTGTTATTTTCGTTAATGGTAAGTTTTTAAAAGGTTCTTTTGTAAATTACTGATGCTCTTAGAATATGAATTTTTTGTTAAAGTTTTAAATAAAGCCAGAGAGTAAACTACTACTAAAATACTTTTAATTAATTGCGTATTGCGCGTTCATCTTTATCTACAACCTATGTATTTATTTTACTTTGTAATGTTTGTTTTTGTTTTTGAAAGCTGTAGATAAATTAGTTTACTTCCTAGTTTAAATAGAGATTGCTGAATTAACAGAAAGATGTTTCAATTTTCTTTTTACTTTTACAAATAGCTATTTATACTATATTCTAAAAAATCTATTATCCAGGATAAAAATATCAATTTCAATAATATTTCTAAGTTGCTGTATGTTATTTACAAAAATTTGCGATAAAAAAATTAACATAAGAAATTTTAAAAATACTTATGACTATTTTTAATCAAACATTTGGAATTAAAGCTTTCACGGCGAATCTTGTTCATTTTTAGGTTTTATCAGGTGTTTTTATAGTGAGATGTCATTTAAGATGTCAAAGTGTCATGGATATTACAGTACACGATAGTAACCCGAAAAGCCTTAATAATAAACAGTTTTTATTAAAAATTTGTGGACTATTTTTTTATGATTTCGTGTGAAAATGAAAATCAATATTTTAGCATGACAATTTTTCAAAGACAGCTTGCGACCTATATATAAAATTCTACATTTGAGCTTGTTAAAATGAATAATGACCCTTTCACGCTATGTTTTGATGTCACACGGTTTGAGCTTTTACGCGCGATTATTTTTTCACACACGCTGTTTGGTGTTTTACGATTTTGTCCAGTGAAACAAGAAAAAAAACGAGTCTCAACTTAACGAAATATGCGAGCATCTTAATACTCCTTTGCTAAAAATGTGTATATTCGGTCCGTTAAATACTTTTTTATTGCTTTTACATTTTTGCAAATCCTAAATTCTGAAAAAAAGTAATACTTAAAAAACAATAAAATTAGTTTTTGCCGTATAAAATTAATTTTATTATCGGGAATGCAATTTTTAAAGATCATTTTATTTCGAAAGGTTTTTGAATGATACTTGCAATTTGTTCTGTATTACCAAAAAATACAGTGAGTGTGGTTGTATAGGATAAATATTTGATTGATGATCATTAATGTATTAGCAGCATATTGCGATAATTTAAAATGAGATAATATTTTTAAATACTGCGATTCTGTTCCATTTAACAATTTTTATTGTGTACTAATTAATAATTATGTCTGAAATTTTCATTTATGAAACTCAATATGTAAACATTATGCTATTGTATAATTTTGATACCTTATGTTGAATGGAAATTTAATATATTCCAAAATTCAATATTATGTAATAAAATATAATAAATATAATTACAAATTTCAACTAATTTACAGCATATTTTTAAATTAATTTACAATAAATAAAATTATTGTTAAAATGTACTTTTGCATATAAAATTTTCATTCAAAATTACAAATTTATATCAAGCAACACCCAATAATATTACTATAATCATTTAAATTAAATCTTTTATCTTTCAATTTTTCCCTTAAATATTCACTTGATCCCTTGCTCCAGTACAAAAATAATAAAATCGCATTCGTGCATTCGCAATTCAAGAAAGCCTTCGATTATAAAGAAAAAAAGGGGCGCACGTTGGCTGCAATCGTACTTGGAATTATAAAGGCGACGGACGCGCGAATTAGACTGCGCTCTTAAATCCACCCGCGCGATGTAAGATATTCGCGTCGATAAAAGCGTGAGCAATTTCAAGAGAAAAAAAAGAGAATTAAGGCGCGCTATATGGCCAAGTGGCTAAAGCGCGATAAGCCCGAGTCTTTCTCTCTTTCTCTCTTTAGAAGTGTATTTTTCTCTTACTTTTTGTGACACAGTATATTTTATTTCGTTTTCTTTCCTAATTCCTAGGTTTTAAGAAGTTTTACATAACTTGGTGTTTATTTAATTATTGTTAAAGGAGCGTTTTTCTAAGAAAATTGAGTTTAGGTGAATTTATACTACATTTAGTGAGAATGTAACTTATTTCATTTTTTCATTTATTTTATAGATTAAATTTATTAATTATTAATGAACTTAAGTTTTTTATGTTAATTTTGTACATATAAGGTTACTTATATGTTGGTTATATACTTATCTATTTTTATGGTGTAAGAAAAACAGTTCATTCTTTTCTCACATAAACGTATGCATATTTTTCATTAGATTCGTTAGAGACTAATATTTAGTTTTATGTACGCATTCAACATCGTGATGAAACTGAATCCTTTTAAAAGGGATGTAATTTCAAACTACGATTTCCGGAAATAGCTGCATATAAAGGATATATACTGTCATAATCTTTAATTACTTCTGCAGTACATAAAAAAAATTACAAGCAGAAAAAATACACTTGTAATGAATTATATTCTGAAGTTTTTGTAATCAGTATAATCGCTCCTAGTGATCCGATAATTGTACGATTAATAATTAGTCCCTTAGAGCATTTAAAAATTTTAGACCGGGAATCCACCAATTTCGTCAGTCACGCTAAATCCATTTTAAAATTTTGATATTAAGCTCCTAAGCTCCTTACTGCAACAAAGTCGCAGAATATCTCGCAACAAGTCAACCCAATTTAATCGCCAGCATTTTCCTCTGCCATCTCGCTAGCTCGCAGTCGCAAAACAGAAATACATCCTTGGCGACTCTATAAAAAAGCTTCTTTATCATGGCCCGAAAACCTCCCGGCGCGCCTATAAAATAACTTAGCCCCATTTTAATTATCTTCTTAACACACACCTACATACACACACAGCGCGCCTGCCCTCCCTGACACTATTATCCTCTAAAAGTGATATTTCTCGCCCTCCTCCCTCCACGGCTAAACTATATTTTTCTCCCTCCTCGGCGCTCCTTCTCGAGTTAACGGGCAATTAATTAAGGCGAAATCGCCGCCGCGCGACAGCGCGCCTCGCTTCTCGCGCGATAAAACTCGCTGCTGCCGCTGCAGGCAGTCGACTTTCTTAACCGGTAATGGCATCTTGGCGCTGCGCTGCGCGCAAGCTCGCCCTGCGCCTTGTTTTGCTATCATTCTCGCCGCGGTCCTTTTTTTTTTTAACGCTTGCGCTTGGATTGGAATTGGGTTAGATTCCGTTTGTTGAGGGTGATGAATGTTTTTAGGGAAGTTGGTTTGTTCTGGAACTTTTAAGATTAGAAAAATTCTGATTATTATGAAGAAAGCACATTTTTGAATTTTTAGTTGTGTCTGGGTCTTGCATTGCTACTACAGACTAGTATCCTATACAACCTCGTAAATAATGTCAGAATCCAGTTGCATAAGTAGTGCAAACGTCACATTACTGATCCTCAGCAACTTCTCTGAGACATTAAAAGCAAATCTCATCATAGACACCAACCCGCGCACCTCAACAAAGATCATCTCTAACAAACCTCGCGCCTTAATTCAAACTAAGAAAGCACCTCCAACCCTCAACTCGATCTTAAACCAGCGAGAATCCAAAAACGCCGCAGCCTCTCCTCAGCCGCAGCTGAAAAAGCGTGCACAGAGCTCTCAAAGCACCGAATCGCGCGTCACCTCGGCCGCTCGCCGAGATAAGCGCCGTGACGACTGTGCACGTTGGCGGGCCACTATGCTGGCATGCCAGCCGTCGAGTCGCGGTTCGTGCCGAACCAAGGCTACCTTGCCTCTCTCATCGCGCCTCGCGTCTTCTTCTAGCGCTCGTGCTACACATTTCTCTTTTTCCGCTCCTCTCTCTCTCTCTCGCTATCTCACTGGCTCTCCTTCTTCTTTTCGACGGAATGCGGCACAAGGCTCGCTCGCGACGACCTTTTTTTCTCTCTCGAGAGCTGAGCTGTGCCGTATTCCCACGCGATTCAATGTATACACGCGCGGGGGGCTGTGCGAGGGTGTGTGTGTAATGGAGCGGCCGTTGTTAATTCGCGATGGTAATGAGACGAGCGAAATGGGAAATGACGGAGGTTTTTCCCGCTATTGGGGGAGCTGGATTTTACGATGGGGGAGTAATTAGATGGCTCGCGAACTGCTTTGTTTGTTTGCGGTCCGCGCGCTGCATTCGGCATTGGCCGCGGAGCGCTTCTCGAATTTTCCCGCTCATTTGCTTGATGAAGCGGCGCGTCTGTTAGCGAAAATTGTTTAGCGCCTGTGTTATTCCCGCCTTTAAGTTTAATGTATCCTGATACTGTTACAATAATCGTAGTACTGTATAAATAACACTTTCAGAAAATTAAATTACTTATACTCTCTCTTATTCATTCAAGTCGCTCATAAGTAGACTTAAACGCTTTGTTTTCATTAAAATTTCATAACAGTCGCTCTACCGCACCTCCAAGAACCACACAAACTGCACGTCCCGGCGCCCCCGCAGCTTAATCGCAGCGGCGTAAGAATCAACCCCCACGGATTTACATAATCCACAAATAGCGAGCGCATTCTCCGCTATCTCTCCACAGATAGCTAAAAGCTAAAATATCCCGAAAAATACGAACTACAATCAAACTACATCCCTCGTCCACCCCCTAGGCTAAACCGTCCGCGCCAGCCTTGTCTTACCATTCTCGTACATTATCTACTGCCCCGGGCAGCCGTGCACGTGGCACACCTTGTAGCCACCACGCGCAGACGGAAGTAAAAATAGCAGGAAGAGAGTAGTGGCCTGGAAGCTCGGGCGCGCGCAGCCCAAAATTTATCGGCCGGGAGGACGTGGCTGTGTCTTTTGGACGTTTTTAAGACGCGATAAATTCGCGCCGGCTCGAGGAGAGCCAGGTGGAACGTTTTATTCGAGTCGGAGTGTTTTTTTCTCTCGGCGCTATTCGCGGCCGCGGAAGGTTAATTCGCGCGCGGCGTTGGGGTATTTATAGGATCTGGGATGATGTGCGTGTGTGTTTGCGCGGAAAGGGAGCGCGAGATTCATATTGATGGTGTATTTTCGGGGAGGTTATTAACGTGTCGTTGACTTTTATCGGGAAGATTATTTCAAGGCGAGAGATATCGAACTTGGGAGGTTTATTTATTCTTCGCATTTCCGTGTGATTAAGCGTATTCTTTGGGCGTTAAGGCGGAGAGCGCTAAATGAGGGCTGGAGTAATGATTGGAATTTATTATTGATAAAAACGAAAATAAATGTAATAGCTGCTCGTGACGTCGTTTTCGACAAGAGTGCATTTAGAGTTGTATTATATTTAATTATATTTTTCTCCCTATCAAATTTCTCAGGCGAACAAAATATTTTTCTCGGCGAGCGCGTCGAGATCCGCAAAAAGTACCATACGGACGGAAAATATTGTCGCGCGAGCAAGCCATGTTGCAGACAGACTGCCAAAAAATCCCTTCGCCCGCAGCGAAAATAGAGATTATTAATGTCGGCCGAACGTTGCCGGCTCTGTTTTTCGAGCCGGAAGCGTCTAAGAAATGGAAATGGAAATTCGCGTACACGTCTGTCTAGATTAGAGCGCACGTTGTGCAAAATAAGCCCTCATTGTGGAGGAAATAGCGGTGGCGATGCAGTTGGCAGTGCTCTTAGAGACGGACTCTGAGCTGTTGTTATTATCGTCGCTAAATTGATTTATTCGCGAGAAGTGCGCGCAGGCGATTCGTGAACTATTAGTTGACTCGAATAGCCCCCTGGGGCCGCCAAGTGCTTTCGGTGTTTAAGGGTATCTGAGTTTTGGGTTGTTTGATGGGTTTATCCAAATTTTTGTTTGTAGGGATAATTGTTTTAATGTGTTTGTGGAGTCTGAGTTACTATCTTTGAATAGAAATGTTTTTCTGAAATGTGATTTTGAGTTCGTTAGTAGTGTTATTTTTGTTTGTAATCTTATTGAAGTTTGTTAATATACAAGTATTCGCAATTTCCGAAACTTTTTTATCACAATAATTGTTGATGCTTTTTAAAAGTTGGTAGTATATATTATTTTATATTATAAATACAATGAATTAATATGTTACATCCTTTAATTTATTCTTGCATTCGCGTATAAAATGATCAGTTTATATTTATACAAGTAAATGGTAAATATTGATTTATTATTAAAAATTAATTTGAATTACTTAAATAATATGTTGGGTGCCGTTTGCATAAGTAAATATCGATAAATAAAGTAATTCATGCATTTCGTTTATGGTAATTCTTATTTAAATCTGTAGTATATTAATAATAAAATATCACGTATGCATTACAGTAAGATTTTAAATTATTATACACGTTATCGTAATAATATTTTGCCTTGTTAAAATCAAAAATTTAATATCATGGACTATTAAAGCCGAAATAAAAGTATGATAAATAACGAACGCCAACCACAATACAGATTATGTGAAAAATTTTTAGAGTCGTGCTTTGTGCGCCCTAATCTCGGAAAATATAAACCTTGAACAACGAAAAAGCTCGAGGAGGAACGGGTGACGAAGAAAAAAGAGGCACCGCCAGCACCAACGAAGGCCGCGCGTAAAAAGCTGAATTTTTACGACTAACTAAGAGAAAGACAATAAAGAAAATGCACAATATCATATTATAGAATAAACGACGTGAAAGTAATTTTCACGTAAAATATTGCGGTAACAAGATGATTTACGCTTAGCTCATAAATTATTAAAAATTTAATAGTAACTTTGAAGAAAATAATAAATTTTGAACTAGAGAAGTTTTATATGCAAATTATGAGATGTAAAGTAACCCATTATCAAAATTTAATTTATTTGTTAATTTTTTTTTAATCTTTACGAGTTGTAAAACTTATAGATGCCTTTAATATATATTTATTTTCTTTGGCAAACGATTATGACGACGTAAAATAAACCTGTTTATTTTAAATAAATAAAAAAAACCTGTTTATTATTATTCCTAAATTTTCCAGTTGTTTTTGTGAAATTTTAATCTATTCTAAATGACGATAATAATTAAGATACACTAATTGAAAGATATGTGATAAAAAAAGTATTTTATTAATACATCGAACGAAAAATCGTACAAACAAAAAGTATCCGTTCTCAGTAAGCAATAAAAGACATCAAGCGATCACAACCAGCGACTCCTGAAACGTCCATTCGAACGCTATGAAAAAAAAACAATAAAACCACACAACAAACTAATTCATAACTGTCACCACCAAAACGCGATCCCCGTATTGACTACCTCGACAACGAGCGACTCGACAAAAAAGGCACAAAGAACCAGCTAATCGGCACGTCATAAAGCAATGTAAAGCTAATCGAGAGCGCAAACTCCCCAGTCCTTCTCGTCCCTTCGACATACACATTCGCGACGTATTAAATTGTCAGGTACACCGGCGCTCTCGCGTATCTGTCGGATCGATCGCCCATTACCGGCCGCCTCGAAATTGCCTGCCAACCGTTCTCTCCTTTTTTTCCCCCGCTTTCCTTTATTTCTCTTCTCCATTTAAAAAGGAACGCGCCTGATGGGGATAATGAGAGCGTGATCGCGTTTTTGGCACTTGGAGTGCGGCGACGATACCGATGGCCTTGGTGACGGCACCGCAGACGTGTAATTTCGGTGATCGATGCCTCGTGTTTTCGCTCGAGTTGGCTTTTTGTTGTCGCTGGAATTGTTGCCGCCGGATAATGTACGGAGAAATTTTCGACGTTATCGTCAGAAAAAAGGCCGTTTTCGGAGATAGCGCGCGGCTTTTATTGCGCAAGCGAACGAAAGGTCTGGAAGTACGTTTGCGACGCACTTTTTTTTCTTCATTTTGCCGAGACGGCGAAATGTGGGTTAAATATGTTCTTATCTTTAATTGTACGATATTAAGGCGGCGATGGTTAGCTTGCATCGGTGAGGAAATCTTTAATATGACAGGTTTTTTCGCGAAACTGTTTCTTCTTTTTTTTTAAATTATTACTTTATGTAATATGAAATAAGCAAAAATCAATGGCTATGTAATAACAAATTGACGTTTAACTTTTACACGGCAATTACAGTGCAATTTGCATTAATTTGCGGCTAAAATATGAATATATTCACTCGTTAATGGTTTATCGTAAAGCTTCTACAATCTCTTCAAACCCTATTAATTCATATATTACATTCAAAATGTAGTAAGCAGTTAAGTAGACGTAATCTATTCAAAAAAAGAATACGCTGCAGAAATAACGAAAAATTACTCACTTTCAAAGCATCGAATGACACACGAAAATACGTGCCAC